>OVBE01000933.1:0-42012 GCA_900406425.1 Iberis pinnata
CAAAGTGTTTACAGCATTTCTCTGTTTTATGCATTTTTACGTTCGTTGCACCTAGGAACCTTAGCACCAAACCCCTTTTTAATATCAGCTTGACTTTAAAGCATCCAACACATTCTCACTGCTTAGTGCTTNGAGCCCATACTACAACGTGGGTGATTGATAGCCCTTCATAGGACTAAACTATCACCAGACCATCACCATTACCCTCTCGCTTTTGGGGTAGTAGACACTAAGAAAGATGCAAGTTGGAGGTGGTTTCTAAGTATGTTGAAAATCGTGGTGCCGGATGATCCTAAACTTGTGTTTGTTTCCGATCGAAATGCAAGTATCATCAAGACGGTAGGTGAAGTCTATCCAAGGTTTAAGCATGGGTATTGTATGTACCATTTGTCACAGAATGTGAAGTTATGTGTTCATGGTGTTAACAAAGACACACTTTCAATGAAGTTCAGAAGAATGCGCGCAAGCTTACACTGAGGTAGAGTTTATAAAACTATATGAGGCTTTGAGAAAGAAGTGTCCTAAAGCAGGCGAGTATCTAGACGAAAGTGTTGATGTGAAGAAATTGTCTAAATGTTATTTTCCATGGAAAAGGTTCAACATTGACACCACAACTGTGTTGAATCTATCAATGGTGTTTTCAGAGAAGTGAGTAAGTATTCATTATTACCGATGATTGATGTGATTCTTGCAAAAGATTTTGAGTGGTTTAATAGATACAAGAAGAGTGCTGGTGATGTATCAACTTTACAAATGTTGGTGCCTTATGATAATAGTTTGTTGCACATGAAATGTTAGACTACAAAGTTGTTAACGATAACCCAACTAAACCAATACAATGTGTTTTGGAGGGATGGAAAAACTTATGTAGTTAAACTGGGTGAAAAACTTGTACTTGTAAGTATATTTTGATATAGACAAGTATCCATGTGAGCATGCAATTGTTGCTATGCAGAGAAAGGAGTGGACGTTGATTTGCATGAGTTTTTTTCAAAATATTATTTGATGGAGCAGTAGGCATTGGCTTACTACCGAACAATTTTTCCCGTACCTCAGACCACATAGTGAAATGTTTCCGATGATGTCAAAGTTTCATGTGTTTTACCTCCGGACCGCATAATAAAGAAAGGAATAAGACAAGAGACCAGATTCCCTTTGGCTGGTGAAAATCGAATAAAAAGAAGAAATAATCGGGGACTTGGGCTCTTTTTCGAAAGTGATAATGCTGGAACTAGTAATACTTAGTTGTACTTGTTGTAATTTCTTCCATTTTTAAAACAGGGGTTTGTTGTGTTTTTTAAATGTTGGAAAATTGGAATAACTAGGTATTGCTTGTTTTTGTGTCTTTTTACAAAAAACAGGAGCTTGTTGTTATTCTCATTATAACTAGTATTCGATTATCTGGAATAACTATGTAAAAATTAAAAAAATTGTAAGAAAATGAAAAAAACATATATAATAGGATTTTCCTACAATATTGGAGAAGTCTACATAAAATTTTGATATATTAATCATCTCACTGTTATGTAATTGTATTTTTGAAATTATTGGTATCCAACTCAACTTTTGCATCCAATGCTTTATACTACTAGGCATTATTTTAATAATTAGGCGTTTGAATTACCAAAATGTTGTAACTAATACATTTTTGAAAATATTTTTATACAAAAACATGTTAAATGTACTTTTATTCTATATTTGATAGTAGGCTTTTCTTGTGGTTTTTACCTACTTCAATTTCTATGTACTATTATAGTCATTGCAGTACAATAGGTTATCAATCCAATTCAAGGGTAACACGTTAAAACCTATGAGAATCTAGTCTAATCTAAACCATAATATATTGGTGGTTCAAATTAAACATTCTAAATCAAGCATTAAACAAAAGTAAAAAAAAAAGTCAAACAAGGCAAAAGTCAACTGAAAATGAGAATGTAAATCAAGATAAAATACTAAGAAAATAGGTAAAGGTAATTGATTCAGGTGCTCAAATGATATTCTATGATGTTACTACTCACTTTCTATTGCTAATTCTCTGTCTAGAATTCCCTTAATAAAAACTAATCCACCCTCGTGATAATAATCCATCCCTTAATCATGCAACTAAAAAAATCTCTTGGATAATTACACAATAAGAGGCAATAAGATCTAATTCATCATAAACCACTAAACTAGCTAAAAAAAATCTCTTGGATAATGTCATTTAGCAAACAGTAGTTTGTTCAGGAATTTCATCAAACATATTTCGGGCACAATTCACCTAGAGTCTAAATTTGATTGATCAAGTCAAACCTAGCATTAAGCACACCTATTGTTTGAAGATTTAATCTAATCAACTCCTACACATCATATTCAATACTTTAATCACCCTATTCTACCTAGCCCATTCACTTAGAGATGAACTACTCATTAATCATGGATAAAACACAAGTTCTAGAGATGATAATGTGTAGAATCATGATTAGAAACATAAAATAGAAAGAGAAAGATAATCAAAGCAAAGATCAAACTCTAAAATAAGCAAAGATTCAAATGTTTACCAAAATTTTCTAAAGAAGAAAATAAATTAGGGCATTAAAATGTTCTCCCTAAAAATTAGGTCTAAAGACCTTATATAACATTCCAAAAAAGGCAATGGGTTAACTCAAAACAATTAGGTTAACCAAAAACAATTGGCTTAATCCAAAAAAATTGGGTCAACCTAGTTGAAAGTTGGCTTAAACCATAAAAGAAGTAAAATGTTGGCTATTTGGGTCTGGGATCGCTTTGGGCTGGCCGATCCTCCAAACCGATCTAGTCCTTGGTTTTGCAAGAATTGGTTTGGATCGGTTTAAACTGGTCGATCCTCCAAACCGATCCAATCTTCTGGTTTTCTTCAATTCTTCATATCAGTTTAGGAAAACCGATCCGGCACACCGATCCAACTTCGTTTCCATCCTTTTCTTAAATATTTTGAGCTCATTTGTCCATGATTTGGGCTCCTCTACTTTAATCACATAAAAATATAAAATGCAATGAAAATGTATGTGAAACTACCCTATATGTATGTGAATTTACCTAAAATGAGTGCCAATAAGAGATGAAATGCACTAAAATCATAACACATCAATATTCAATATGGTTTATCTTGAAACTTCAATTAAAACTATGGTTTAACTAGTTTTATAGTTTTTGGTCAAAATTCATACTATATGGAATAAGGAATAAATATATAACTAGGTACAACTATGTACTAATATTATAAATGTTAAACCTAGTTATTCATTTTTACCGGCGCATTTGTCAGCTTTGTCGAATAGTTAATCCAAGTTATTCCTAGTTATTCTTTTTTGGCGGCGCACGTGTCAGCTTTGTCGGCTAGTTAATCCTAGTTATTCTTTTTTTTGGAGACGCACTTAATCCTTATTATATATCTAGTTAGACCTAGTTATTCTAGTTATTCTAGCTTCAGTTGAAGAAAGTTATGCCCAGTTAAACCCAATTATCCAGGCAGAAATAACATTACCAAGTCTTTAAAATATCCTAAGCATTACCAAGTCTTTTAAGTATCCTAAACATTACCAAGTGTGAACATTAAACATCCTAGACATTAAAAAATTATTTAAACATAAGTCTTTTAGAAGATTACACATGCTTGCGCTTCTTTTCATTCTTATTTTCCTCCATTTACTTCTTCTTTTCCTCCTTTTCCTTTTTTGTTGCCTCCTTTTCCAACTTCGTTTCCTTCTTCTTCTTTTCCTGTGTGAAAGGTTCTCCCAAAAATGTTAAATTCTTCTTTGGTACTCTCTTGCCAATCTTCTTGAATGGGCTTTTGGTGATTTGTAGCTTTGGTTTATGCTTCTTACTAGGACCGCTGCTACAGAAGAAGACGTGTCGGGTTGCAACCTAGCCACCAATGTATCCAACGCTTTTGCCTCCTTAGCCACAACTGCCTCTCTTCCCTCCTTAACAGCTTATACCTTCTTAGCCGCAACCGCCTTTCTTCCCTCCGTATCAGCTTCTGCCTCCTTAGCCAATCTTTCTTTAGCCTCTTTCTCTTCCGAATCAGCCAACATAGCTTCCTCTAGAGAAGCCTCGTTGGTCGCTGCTTCTTCATCCTCCTTTGCCTTAGTAGCAGCAGCCTCCTCATCCCTTGCTGCTGCTTCTTGAGCCTCCTTTTTCATAGCAGCCGTCATATCATTCACTGCTTTATTATTGGGAGTTGCAATAAGCCTAGTTAAATCAGAAATCTGCCCCTCGACAGCAGCCTTAAGTAGTGTGTCAAGGGCTTCTTATCCACCCTGCGTAACAGTTTCCTTTGGAATAACATCAGCTTCTTCTCTACCCTCTTCCGCACCAGTTTCCTCCGGGATAACATCATCATGTTGTCCACCCGTACCAATTCCCTCCTTGAAAACATGATTATTTCCCCAATGTGGTGATCCTAATTCACAAAGACAAGAAAATTAAAAAGTTATAATGAGAAATCAATTAAAGAGTAATGAAAGAAAAATATTAAATACCTCCATAATCGAATTCAGACTGCATAGCACCATACTCCATTGGTGCCTTGTTCTTCTTGAAGATAAAATCTTCAATTCTTTTAATCCTCCGGTTCATTTCCTCCATATTTTGATCCACCCTCTCTATTTCATCAAAGTTTCCCATTAATTTTTCTTACAAACGTGCCAAGCCATCATGAGACTCTTCTTGGATATTTTCTTCTTGATCCACATTTTCTTCTTCAGCGTTTTCAATTTCAAGAACTGTATTGTCAACCGTGTTTGCAATGTCAACTTGCATCAAATCTTCCCACCAAATTGAGTCTCTCTTAAGGATTTATGCCCACCCATCAATAATCGGATCATGTTGATCCATGTCTAGATCTTCCGTGAATGCGTTGTCTTCTACAATCCTAAGCAACATCTCTTCTTCACCCTCATCAGCCTCAAAAATGCTGGAAATATCCTATAAATTCCAGAAAATTACACAAATTTATTCCAAGTTATTTCAGTTATTCCTAGTTATATTGGTTTTATGCATCTATTTGTGCATAATTATCCTAGTTATTCTATGTAGTTGTACATATTTATTCTAGTTATTCCCGGTTATTCTAATAACTCTGCATCAACTTAAGTAATTACATACCTTTATTTCTCCCAAAGCTTTGTATATTTCAGATAGATGATATTCTTTGGTGCCTTGTTCAATAAACTTTCCCGTGCACATCCTTGGGCAGTCTCCGAATGGAGCTTCGACGTCTTCGCAGAACTCATTCTTCATTGCATCAATGCATTCAAATGGCAAAATCTACGAAATAGTTGAGCAAGTTATTCATAGTTATCCCAATTATACAATTGCATTATGAATCCAAAAATATCTTTTTTTACCTCTAATGGCACTACGAAACCGAGAATTGTAGCTGTCTTATTGAAGCTCTTGTTGAAGCGGTTCAGTACCTTCAACACCTCTCTCATAATATCTTCAAACGTGAGTCTTCCCCCAAGGAAATGACCAACATATGTTCAAGTCATTCACTACATTAAGTAGGAATGAGTGAATAGGTCCTGCAACATCTTTTATTCGTCATTTAATGACGGATGCTAAAAAGTACAAAATCGTCTTCTTCAGCTTATCTTGAGATGATCCTTTCATCGACAACAACTTCTCTTTAACTTCATTCCGCTCCTGCTTCGTACCTTTTCCAAAATGCTTCTCTACAAATTGTAAACTACCCAAGTCCTTGTAATTCACTGGGTATTGATGGCGGTTTAACCTTGATATGAGTTCATGCTCTTTTAAGGAGTCGCGAATTGGGACACCTTCACTACAAACCATAGTGCTCGTTTTTTTCCATCGTCACAGTTCGAACTACGAGTGACCACAACCCCAAAAGCCTATGGTTCTTTTCCATCGGCATATGGGCAAATTTCTTGAACTAAGGATTCTCTATGAACCACTTCCAAGTGGTTCCTGCTAAGCCTTTAATTAAGTTGACGGTATCCTTGAGATGACACCTCGTTTGGATCTTTGGATAATGCGAGAAATTATCTGGTGGGAACCAGAAAGCTAGCGGTTGCATAGGCTCAGCAACCTACAAAAAAAAAAAAATTTGATAATTATCAAGTAGTTATCCCTAGTTAAACTATTACATCAAATTTACGTGCTTGTATGTAAACATAGTTATCCTAGTTCACCTTACCTCTTCAGATGAGTCTGATGATGCATCTGACGCCTCCGCCTCCGCTACCGCCACCGCCTCCTCTACCATCGCTGAAGCCTAAACTCGGTCTATGTCTCGAGTAAGAGAAAAATTTGCATTCTTTGTTCGTGGCATTTTCTCGGATTATGCCACAAACAACAAAAACAAGTCAAAAACTCAAATAAAAGTCACAAAATCCACAAAAAAGGAACCTAGTTATCTGAAACCCATCTTAAGCAAATCAGAAAATCTAAAACCCAAATATGAGAATTTGAAGCATACCTTAAGTAAATCTGAGATACAGAAGATGAAAATCACAATTTGGTCGATATATGTTTGATAATAGAGAAAAATCTGATCAAATCAGGATAGTGTAGAAGTGGATTTTTGGTTTTGAGATATGAAGAAAAAACCTAAGGACACCAAGTTATTCCCGAAAATTAGGGTTTTTGAATAAAAAGGGGAAAATCGAAACCCAAATCTCATGGGTTTCGTTTACTAAACCGACTCAATTTTAATTTCAAGTTATTTGATCCAATTTCAAATGAATCGGTTTGTTTACCTGATTAAAGCATGGTTGGGTTGGTAAATACTTCAATTCAATAAGAGCTCGTGTGTATTTAGCCATTTTTCGATATTTGAAAAAATTAAAAATATATTTTTTTAAGACATGGCCTTGTGAGCTTTTTCAAACAAGTGGGGAGTTATTCTTTTTTATGGATGGGCGTTTCTGGATTTTGGAAGTTAGCTAAGGTTGAGTTTTGTTAGTGAGTCACTGTCATTTAAATTTTCTCTTTTGTTATGTTGTGTTTATGTGCTTTCAATGGCCATTTTCTTTTCTTATCGGTCTAAATTGGGTCTTCTTATGCTACATTTCCCTCAGTAGCTTGTTATTAGGTTTTTGGCATTGAGGTGTGATATATCTCTGTTTAACGCTTATTAATAGGCGTTTATGCTTTCTTTGAAGTGTTCTCCGAGTTTTCTTGGGTATTTTATGTGCCTTTGCATGTATTTTAGGTACTTGGACTAAAATGGAACAAACAATGCATTTTCTAGTTGAAAAGATGGCTTTTGTGAGAAGATTAAAACTTGGAGTGAATGATCCATGCAGGTTCGATCATCCAAGTGATATGACAACCAGAGTCGATCCAACCTAAGTCAGTCAATCTAGAAGACCAGGAGAATTAGATCGGTTGATCCAGAAAAGCAGGAAGTTATTTATGGATCAAACTTATCGATCTAAGATCGGTCCACACAAGCAGAAAGGTACATACATATTAGATCAATCGATCCGACCCAGACCAATCGATAAAACATTCCAGGATATATATACACTTTATATCTATCTATCTACCCTAAGCCCAAAAATTTACCAAGTAGTTTGCCTTATTTTCACTTTTGGTCCTTGAACACTTTATTTTTCCAATTTCAGGGTTTTCCTTTTTCTACAGTTATAAGTATTAGGTTTTTTTTACACTCTATCTTACTTTTGATTTTGAAAACTTTGAGGGAGACAAGATCCGAAACCTTGTATCAACTTTAGCGAACATTTATGAGCCCTCATTATTTAATTTCATGCAATTGATTTATATTTCTATTTCACATATGCTTTATGTTCACAAGTTATGTATGAGTAATTCCAGAGTTAGGCATTAGAGTTTTCTAGGGAAATCATAATTTGATAGTCAGGGTTATCAAATATGGTTAAAATCGTTAGGTTCTTAGTATATGTTTATGGGAGTAGATGTTATTGCATTTTATGAACTTATCGAACTTGAACATAATTGCATGCTTTAATCACCTAAATTCAACAATTGTTAGTCTATACTTATTTAAGAATATGAATTTAATACTTTGGGAGGACTTCGAATGGAGAATAATTTATGTAATAATCCATGTTTTGTGATTTAAGCTGTTGAACTTGATGACCTTTAGAAATCTTTAATGCCTAGAATCTTTTATCTATAAGTTGCACATAGTTTAAGTTACCATTCATTTACAACTGAAAAAACAATCCTTATGATTTCCTAGTTTCTTAGTTGAAATATTCGCATAATTTATGGTCTATGTGGATTTCATCCTATTATATTATTGTGTTTGTTATACTTTGAAAATTCTAAATTTGAGTGTATTAAAGTGATTTTTCTCCTTGTCTCGACGTCCCGGATCCGACTAAGATCTATTTCCTTTCGTCGGCTTCTTTCATGGCGTTTTCATGTCTTTTGGTATTGCCTTTTCCAGAAGGTCCAATGGACTTTGGTTGCCTCACTTGTGATCAATAAACAGCATGCTTCGATTAAGAGGTATATTTTGTTTCGCTTTAAAATAAACTCTTCTTGTGGTAAGGTGTTCTTAGGATATGTTTCGTCGAGGGATTATTGTGCACTTTTTTAATGAACCAAATAAGTTATTTGAACCTAAATTTCGTGTAAATAAATGTATTATGTCTTGCATAAATAAACTACTATCTTTTGTTCTATACCATAATCTCATTATAACTATATATAAAAAAAAATCCTCAAAACTAAATTACTTCAATCCAAAAATATTAAAATCTAAAAATTAAACAAAATTAAAAAAATTTCAAATCTTATATCTTTTGATTTTTTTTTCTCTGTTTTCATTTGACCAACCAAAATTCAAACCCTGAACAGGATTGAAAAATATTAATTAGTCATTGTGTTACCAAAATAAAAGAAAACCTGAAGAAAACTTTAAAACCAAGTGTAGTTAAGTTTAAAAGAATTAGATTTTTCAAAATTTCATCAAGTCAAGTGAAAGGTAATTTAATACATTATATTAAAATGGAAAATACAAAATTACGACGGATAAATTGATTCCCTATCAATTTGTATACGTCCGTCCATGCATATATATATGGTATACATTAATTATCTACCTTTAATTAGATCCAATGGAGGAGGGTGAAAGATAAAAGTTGGAGCATTTTGTTTGGACTAACAAGAGAGATTGATATCTTAATTTTTCAATAGAAAGGTACTAGGAATCAATTTTTGGTTTTTGCAAAAAAGCAAAACATGTAGCTACTAGCTAGAGGTGTTTTTTTATATTTATCTTGTATATTTAGAAATTAGGGATTCAAGTATATGATAGTGGAAGTATTACAAATGTGTTTTTCTCTGATATTTTATGTTTCAGATGGTAAATTCGCAAAATATGGATATGATCTCCGTATAGAACTTAAATCAATCTTTATGGATTAGTGTGCATATTTCCTATAAAATTAGTAGGCTATGTATATATATATATATATTATTTTTTCTAGGGAAGTCAGACTAAAATAATGTGGAATAAATATTTACAGTAATATTATTTGTTATATAAAGATATATGACAAATACACCGATATTTGTTCTCAAGGAAAATGTAAACACTATATATATATATATATATATATATTTGGCCAAGAATGGGTTAGCATCTGCAAAAACAACACAAAACTATTCTTTAAAAAAAAAAAAACATTCCAACAAAAGAATAACCTGAACACGGTGGCCCACCACCACCACCACCAGCAGCCACCGGACAAGTGAGGAAACAAATTCAAGCCCTAGATTTAGAACCAATATCCTTTTGAGACAAGATCTACTCACCTCCACATTCCATAGTGACTAATATATACACTATATATATGTACGTATGTGTGTGTGTGTTTATATAATTCATCACTTTTCCTTCAGTTGGGTTTAATTTGGTTTGTTGGTGAGAGAGAGAGAGAGAGATGGGAAGAGGAAAAGTGGAGCTAAAGAGGATAGAGAACAAGATCAATAGGCAAGTTACTTTTGCAAAGAGAAGGAATGGTTTGCTTAAGAAGGCTTATGAACTTTCTGTGCTTTGTGATGCTGAGATTGCTCTTCTCATTTTCTCTAACCGTGGCAAGCTCTACGAATTTTGCAGCAGCCCTAGGTACGTCTTATTATTATTATTATTATTCCATTCTCTATTTTTATCATCTTTCCATAAATAGATTTAGGGTTTGAGTTTGTCTTTGATTTTGGTAGAGTTTATTTCTTTTGTGTGTTCTGGATCTTGCACAAATCTGGTCCCTAGAGAGAGATTAAGTTAAATGAAAGATGCTAATATTCTAAGGTTCTTAATTGCTATAGATAATGATTAAAGCTAGAGACTTGGAAGATTATAAAAGTACAAAACATATATATATGTGCATAGAAGCTACAAATATTTATTAAAACTTTTACACATAATTTATTGATCTTGTTGATTGTTGTGTCCAAAGGGTTGATCCTATTTTCCAAAGAGACAAAGGATTGCCCTCTGGATAAATACACAAAGCTGTAATGAAACACAGATACTTTGACTACTTCTTTAAGCTAGTCTCTCTCAAGTACTCACAACTCTATTAAAGTTAAAGAGACAAAAAAAGTAAAAAATGATGATATTCATTTTTCTTTGAAACAATTTATAAATTTTATTTCTTGTAAGAGAAATCATAAGATTGACACCAACTTTGATGTTATTTGTTTTAACATGGAGATTTTACAATGTTTTAAAGGGTTTTTATTACCCTTTGAAATATTCTAAAGTGGTATTCAAAGTTTGATGTATTAATATATAGTAGAAATTCAATGAACATTCAAATTGTTTATATGAATATATAGTGGTATGGTAAATATGGTTGAGAAGTATAGAAAACATAGTTATGCTACAATGGATCCAAATCAATCAGCTAAGGACTTACAGGTACAAATCATCTCTCTCAATGGTCAAAGATTCATGAAATCAAAGGAGTTGTTCAAAAAATTTGATTTATCTTAATTGTAGGATAAGTACCAAGACTACTTAAAGCTAAAATCAAGAGTTGAGAACCTACAACATTCACAAAGGTTCTTAGGCTGATCCATAACACACTTTTAAAAGTAAATCCTCACTTTTGCTTCATTCTAGGCATTTGCTAGGTGAAGAGCTAGCTGAAATGGGAGTGAATGAGCTTGAGCAGCTTGAACGCCAAGTAGATACGTCACTAAGACAAATTAGATCAACCAAGGCCCGGTCTATGCTTGATCAACTATCCAACCTCAAAACAAAGGTACAGTTTACTTTATTTGGGAATAAGAGTCACCACTAACCTCAATACAATACAGGAAGAGATGTTACTGGACACCAATAGAGATCTTAGAAGAAAGGTAACTATCTGAAACCTTGTACCTTACGAAATTGAATCCCTTTTGAGATCTCTTATGAGATTGTTCTGTCTCTCTTAGTTGGAGGAAAGCGATGCTGCACTTACTCAATTTGTACGTGGACAACAAGGCATGAGTTCTTATCAATCAAACCCTCCAGTTCATGAAGCAGGTTTCTTCAGGCCTTTACAAGGCAATGCACCATTACAAATGAGGTACTCATTCACAAATAAATCATTTAAGATTTTTGAATTGATGGATATAGACTTAATTTGTGTGTGTGTGTGTGTGTTTCGACATAATTAACAGTCATTACAATAATAATGCTGTGACAAATGGAAGCAACTCTGCAACAACATCACAGAATTTTAATGGATTCTTCCCTGGGTGGATGGTCTAAACAATACACATATATATATATATATCTATATCTACACATATGTTTGCTTTACAGATCAAATATCACTGCTTGTATCATTTGACTTTTTGCTAAAGAACCATATAGTTCATTGTTACAAACTATGTTATACAGTCAAGGGCTGTAATGTTACCCTCTTCTTCTCTTTATATATGACAATGTTTCTATACAAGTTTTTATTCTTTCTATTTTATTTTTGAATTATGTTAAACATCCTATGCCCCAGAAACTGGATTCTAAAACAAGTAGTGCTACGCATTTGTATCCAAGATTGTGATTTGGAGTATTAAAAAATAAATTAAATTATGAGAATTTTCCAGGTTGGATTAGATTAAACACGTCCAAAATGATTTCTAGTTTGATTGTCATGGCAAGCACGTTCAAATTAATGCATCCAACCAAAACCAAACAACAGTATTTAAAACATTAAGAAACACAAGAAACAAGAACTCAAAGAAGAGAGAAATGGGGAAACCAGCAGGGTATTGGGTGAATAAGATTAGGACATCATTCAAAGGAGGATCATCTTCAAGCAAATCATTAGATGAAGGAAGTGCTTCTGGTTCTAGAAAGAACGATTCTAAACATAGTAAGAATCTCAAAACAGAGGAAGGTAAAGCTGAAGCTGAGAGTGGGAGGAAAGTCATGGTTGTTGTGGACTTGACTTCACAATCAAAGAATGCACTTCAATGGGCATTAACGCATTGTATTCAAGATGAAGACAATATCACTCTCCTCCATGTCACAAAATCACCCATAGGACAAGGTATTCATATATACATAAGTTGCATTTACTAGAATCTTGAATTAGAGGTAACCATTGGAGCCAAGCTTGGTCATCATTTAACTATTCTTTTTGGGATTTTTGGGTTATTGGGCCTCATATTTTGTCTTGGGCCTAAAGTTATATTTGGATGTTAGTTTTTTCTTCTTTGATCCTCAGATTGCTTTTTTCCTTTAGAAATATTAATTTAAGATTTTGATGATTTCGAAATAATTATCTATGTTTTGGTACTCTAAAAAAGAGGGCTTTAGTGGTGCATTTAGCTTTTTGTTTTGTTTTTGTTGTCTTGTAAAATTGCATACATGGAAAATGAGATAATAAAATACGGTAATATAGATGAGATGCAAAGGGAGAGAAAGTCAAGAGCACATGAACAAGTTCATCCATTGAAGAACTTTTGTCAACTCAAGAAACCGAACGTAAGAGTTTTTTATAATTTAGAAACTGTGTGATAGGATGATATGATGATTAATGAAAAAAAGTAAAAGGAAAATGCAGGTGAAGACAGAGATAGTGGTGGTAGAGACGGGGGAGGAGAAAGGGAAGACGATAGTGGAGGAATCAAAGAAACAAGGAGCAGGAGTATTGGTATTAGGACAGAGAAAGAGAACTTCCAAGTGGAAAGTGATTTGGAAATGGCGTGCAAAGGCGGCAGGAATGGGAGGAGGAGTCGTTGAGTTTTGCATTCACAACTCTGATTGTATGGCTATTGCCGTCAGGAAGAAGAGTAATAATGGTGGTTACTTGATCACCACCAAACGTCACAAAGATTTCTGGCTCTTGGCTTAATCCACACCAATCTTTACGGTTATTATATATTGATGTCATAACATCTTAATTTCCCCCTTCATGTAAAGACTTTATATGGATGCTTCATTTATATCAAAGTGTAATAAGGACTAGGATCGAATTCTCATGAAGGGTATCCAGCGATCCACATCATATCAATATTGTCTTAGACCAAAGGTCCAAAATACTTGAGTTATAAGATAAAAGATAATTAAAAAAAACTCTCAACCATGCTTGTGGTGTCGTTCATCACAATCATTATTACCTAACTGTTCAGTATCTTTTAAAATTGTCACAGAACCAAGTTTGTCATCGGACATATAATATCATTATTACAATGAGTTTAAAAAATTAATATATATATATATATATAGAAATTTTTTTGTGAAAATATAACTTTTATCTCATTCATGTCTTAATTCGAGATGCAATTGAGGTGGGAAGAAACAAAATGAAATGGGAATATGAATTTCAATTGAAAAGTATCAAAATGATTTTTTTTTTCTTTTTCCAAGGGGGATATATTAATTTAGATAAGGTTCATTACATGAGAATGAAGTGCTTGCTTTGCTAATGCAACTGTAGCTTCATTTAACATTCTAGGAATGAAATTGATTACAAAGGATGACAATCTAGAAGATAGAGATTTGATGTCTTCCATAACTGCATATAATTATGATATTTGACCATTTGAGGACCAAGTTTTTGCCAAAACTTGTGAATCAGTTTCGATGACCAGATTCTCGATACCAAGGTCTAAAGCTCGTTCAATTTCTTCGCGTACTGCTAGTGCCTCAGACATCAATGCTGATTTAATGAACTGTTCTACTTTAACTCTTTGTATCGGAGCCTGGTTTGGAGATCTGAATATTGCTGCAATTCCCGCCTCTTTGGAGCTAGCCAACCATGCTGCACCTGTATTACATAGGGTAAAAGAAACAGAGCTATAATAATTTCCAATTATGTTCGTTGGCGTGAGAGTTACGGTAGGAGATTGAGCCTCTTGGCATTCACGAGCATCTGTTATTGTCTTTGTAAGTGATTCTGTTTCCGAGAACCATCGAGTACTAAATACCCGAGAGTTTCGGGCGAGCCACAAAGACCATATTATCCATGCTGATAGATTAGTTCTAGAGATACCTAAAGGTGGAAGACAAATTAGCGCTGCTGCATCTGCCCAATTTTCTCTAAAGGAGCCAAGTAAAGCTGGTTGTGAGAAGTTTGAAAGTTGAGCCAATCCCCAAACTCTCTTAGCATAAACACAATCAAAGAAGACATGAGTAACTGATTCTGGTAGTCCACAGACTTTACATGACGGGTTTAGAACTATTTTTCGGGTCCAGAGACGTTCTCCCACTAGTAATGCATTATGAGAAGCTTTCCATATAAGAATTTTGATTTTATTCGGTATCTTCTTTGACCAAATCGCTGGAACCCATACATAAGAATCAGGGACTGCATCATTTTCCAGATTTGTTGCCTGATTCATCTCGCTCATAGCAGCACTATATCCCGACTTTGTAAAGTACTCGCCATTTTCATATTTTAACTATATTACAGCATCTTCTGCTCCAGCTTTACTTGGTTTAAGGCTGAGAATTTCATGTTCCCAAAAAGGCACTTTCTCCTGTATTTTCGATCTGTCCCAGTCACATGAATTTGCTTTAAAAAGGGATGAAACTAAGAGATTTGCATCTTCTTTATTAGTTGTTCCAATTGGTCTTGATTGAGATGTATGATCCAGCCAATGATCTTCCCAAACTCTAACTTTGTTCCATTACCAATAGCCCATCCCATATTCTTTTTTAAAAGATTCGGACCAACGAGAATGCTCCTCCAACCGTGTGAGGCATTAGATGTGGGGTTGCTATCTAGGAGAGATGAGTGGTGATAGTATTTCCCTTGCAAAGTACGAGCAAGTAAACAATGGGAATTCTTCAACAAATGCCAACTAAGCTTTGCTAACATGGCATCGTTGAAGCAAGGTATGTCTTTAAAGCCAAGTCCACCGAACCCTTTTGGTCTTGTCATCTTGTTCCAAGAGATCCAAGCCATTTTTCGTTCGTGATTTTTTGAGTCCCACCAAAATTGTGTAAGTGTCGATTTAATACGGTTACATAACGATATTGGTAGTTTAAAGCAAGAAATTGCAAATGTCGGCATAGTAGATAGGACGCTCTTTAAGAGTACCATTTTACCGGCCGTAGTTAGGAATTTGGACGACCAAGACATTGCCTTTTGCCGAATTCTATCTACTATGCTTGTAAAGAGATCTTTCTTTTTCCTTCCGAAGTGTTCCGGTAAGCCAAGGTATTTCCCAAGCCCACCTTCTTTCTCAGTTTGAAGCTCTTGCTTCACTCTACTTTTAAGGGTATTTGGAGCCTTCCTAGAAAAGAAATGGCTGATTTTTGGTAGTTGATAGATTCCCCCGATGCTATTGAATATTCATTGATAATAGCCTTTAGAGCTTGAACGCTTTGCTTGTTTGTTCTACAAAAGAACATAGTATCGTCTGCAAACAATAGGTGGTTGAGCCGTGGACTATTCTTTGCCACTTTAACACCTTTGAGTTCATTCTTTCCCCTAGCATTACGACAAAGTCCCGAGAGGACTTCACTACATAGGATAAATAGGTAAGGGGAAAGGGGGTCGCCTTTTCGGATACCTCTCTTTGGAAAAACCTTCCCTTTAACCGAGCCATTCAATAGGAAAGAGTAAGATACCGTAGAGATACATTGGTACATCCATTGAATCCATCTATGATGGAATCCGAGTCTTTGGAGTACTAATCTTATGAAGTCCCATTCCACTCTATCATATGCTTTGCTCATGTCGGTCTTTGCGGCAATTGAGCAATATTTGGCGGCTTTTGAGTTTTTCAAAAAGTGAAGATCTTCATGGGTGATTAAGACATTATCGGAGATGGCTCGGTCTTTTACAAAGGCTGATTGATTCTCTGAAATAACATTTTGGAGGATCGGTTGGAGTCTTCTTGCTAAAAGCTTTGATATGATCTTGTAATAAACGTTACACAAGGCAATTGGGCGATAGTCCGAAACTTTCCGTGGTCCATGTACCTTAGGGATCAATCTAATATGGGTTTCGTTAATGGATGGTGGTAGCTTCCCCAAAGCTAGAAATGTTTGAATCTCTGAGGTAATCTTTTCACCCATTACGTCCCAATTAGATTGGAAGAAGGATGCCGAGAAACCGTCCGGTACGGGAGCCTTATCCGGATGGATTGAAAACAACACCTCTCTTACTTCGAAGATTGAGGTACCGCGAATGAGGGTACTATTTTGTGACTCCGAAATTTTGGATGTTAGAGCTTTCAATACTGTCTCTTTTCTGTTGCACGTAACAGATTTAAACAAACATGAAAAATAATCCACAATGACTCATGTGATATTCTCCTCTTTGAAGTGAATTATACCTTCTTCATCTTCCAAAACTGTCAGGTTATTGATTGCTCTCCGCCCTTTGGTGGTAGCATGGAAATACCCGAAATTTAGATCCCCTAGACTTAACCATAGCAACCGGCTCCTTTGACGCCAGTAGTGTTCTTCTGCCTTATAAGCCTTCCGTAATTCATCATTTATGCGATTCACGTCCTCTTGTAGTGAATAAGGATTATCCATCGCTTCATTTAATTCAAACTGTTTTTCCTCAATGATGATCTTATTATTCCTTCTTTGCTCTTTGTGCCAGGCTATAATTGCTGCTCGAGATTTAGCAGTTCGATTACTTACTGTCTGAGAAGTTGTGGAATTCCAAATCTGATGAATGATGGTTTTGACTTCCAGGTTATTGTTCAAGGCTCTATCAAATCTTAAGATTTCCTTTACCACACCTTTTTGTTGCATCAAAGTGTGAAATAATTGGTTTATGATCGGAACCTTGGAAGTGAAGATACTCGCATCGGTTAGATGGGAAATTTTCAAACCATATGCTATTAGCCATAGCTCTATTTAATAGACATCGGATAATTTGATCGCTTCATGAGCCTCTCCACGAGAGAGGATTTCCAGCATGCTTAAGGTCGAAGAAGTCACACTCTGAGATAAAATTGCGGAAATCCAAGAATGAACCTTCCGGTCGTTCAGGTCCGCCTTCCTTCTCCATATTGTTAACTATATCATTGAAATCTCATGTAACAAAGCATGTCTCCTCTCTTAACTTTGCTTTTCCTATAAGGTTTTTCCAAATGATTCTTCTATTAGCCTTATCGGTATCACCATACACAAAAGAGGCATAACATAATTTTCCTTCAATAGTTAATATAGTTTCAATACAATTCTTATCAGCTTGAGGAATTTCAACAATAATTTCATATTTCCATAGTAGAGCTAAACCACAGCTTCCATGTCCTTGTGGTGAAATCAGTTTCTTGTGTGAATAGCCAAGCCCATCTAGTTGTTCGGAGACAAAGTTGTCGGAGTTTTTTGTTTCCGAGAGGAAGAAAATATCAGGAGGAAAGACTTTCGTGATCTCCTTGAATCTTAGAACTGTCATGGGATTCCCCAACCCTTGACAGTTCCAGGCTACTATTTTTAAGGAACAAGATTGGATGGACTTTGAAAATCCATCCTTCGTTTTGATATGGCCGGGATTATTGTAGTTGGCGAGCTGATAAATCTGGATTTAGTGCAGGGACTGATGCTCTAGAAGCTGCCCCCGTTTTATATTTCCTTCTTGGTGAGATTTTGATTGGGGGTACTTTTCTTTTGGATCTAGCTGTTGTAGGAGCTTTAGATTCCGAGGCTTTCCCTTTGTCTAGAGGTGGTCTGCCTAGTCTTTTTTTTCACAGAGATTCGCTGAGACGGACTGGTATCTGTCATTTGAAGTCTTTGAGTGGCGGGTATTCTCTCTGGAATTGTCAGAGAGGACATGTGTGTCTCTGTAAAGTGGGGAAGACTGTTAGTTAATGCCATCATAGTTACAACTTCCTCTAACTGTCCATTAACTTTAGCTTGGTGGACCCTTTCCCTTCTAGCAGCGCTTTCAGTTGGGTCTCCGCAGGAGGTATATTGTTCCATAACCTCAGTAACTGTAAACAGAGCATCTCTCATCTTTGAGTGTGAGATCAAGGGTTGAGTAAGCAGATTCATAGTGAAAGGATGTGGATTTTGATCAGTTGTTGCAGCTGCAAGAGCCTGAGCCTGTGATTGGTGATTTCAGGTTGCAACTGCAGTTTTGTGATTAGATAAAGCTTTATCTTAAGAAGGTGGATGTGAAATAGAGGCTGAAGAGTGGTGCCTTCCTGTTTAAATCAAATTATCCTTTTGATTCCTTCTATAAGGTTGGTAGCGGTGATAGTTAGAACGAGATCTTCGAATCCATGGATCTTTGTCTTGAGATATAGAGTATCGATGGTGGTTCCTGTTGTACTCTTGAGAGTAGGTTGTGTTTTGATGATTATAGTCACTGGTTCTCTCAGATGGATGGTCCCTTTGAGGCTGCGATTTTGATAGATGTTCTTGTTGAGTGGACTATGTCCTCCTTCTAGGGTTAGAGAGAGAATCAGGTGCATCACGTCGCAGATTTTCCAGGATCTTTCCAGGTTCTGGGAGATTGATATCTTGCTGGATGATTGAAGTTTGGGACAGTTTTGTGCCTCGTGATCCAACCTGAAGCACTCATAGCAATGTTTCTCTAATTTTTCATAAATTACATTAACTTCCACTTCCTCACCTGAGGTAAATTCAACTATTGATGTCTTGATGAGGGGGAGGAGACCATTTACATGAACTCTCATCTTAGCCACAGTATATGATATTACTACGGATTCCACTTGTCCTATATCCTCACCAATTTTATGAAGCGTAAGTTCTGTCCAAAGCTGGGTAAGAAGTCTCTAAATCTTTATCCAAAAGGGGATAAGAGATGGAAATGTTTGAGACATACTAGGTTCCCATCTCTGGAGTATCAGCATCCATCTTCCAAAGTGAAAGGGTCGGTTGTCAAGGACATATTGTAGATCCTTTTCTGAACCAAATTTGAACAAGAAGCATCCATTACCAAGATCTGCTCCGATTGGTTTTGTATCTGTCTTCCAGAACTTAGCCATGTAGGGTATGTGATTCCAGATTCGCTGGGCTTTGGGGTTTGTAACCCTTCCCATAAGAGTTAGAGCATATTTTTGAATCAACTATGTATTAGCTTCCTCATGGGCTCTGACTCTGCCACTTCTAGACGGTTCAGAACCGGTGGAGATACCCTTGCCCTTCTTTTCATAAGAGTACCTTCCAGCCATTTGAGAGTCTGATACTTGGGAAAAGATGTAGTTTACTTTAAAGATTTGTTCACTCACAAGAGTGTAAAGATTTTGTAACTAGTACGTAAGGTAAGCTTTGTAAGAAGAAGCTGAGGATAAGTCTACTACAAAGTTTCCCGGTCGATGCCCTGTAATCTGCTAGCTCCAAAGTTTTAGAGGAAAGACTCTGTTTTAGTGGCGATGAGATCCTGCTAATTTGTAGGTGGGAGTGGGTTGGATTCTTACAAAGAAGTAGAGAGCTTAAAGAAAAATATCACTCGGATGTGGCTTCAAGAGCTTGTTCTTCAATCAGATTCCGGTGAAGTTCCATTAGTTACGAAACAGTCAACGGTTAAGGCTTCCATAACCGGCAAATAGATTCGAAAAAGAAGGTAAATTTTAGGCTAATTAAGATAAACGGAACCTATAATAGTGAATAATTCAGAACCTATGTCAGACTAGTAAAAAGGAGGGAGAAGATTTCGAAGTGGTTTTGGGACTCGGGCCTGAGAGCAAAAAGTTCTCTCTCTACCATCTCTCTCTTCTAATTCTAGGTATCAAAATGAATATATACTATAATTAATTGCAAACATGATTATCATAGTTGATATATATTTTTGAACCAAAAAAAAAAAAAAAAATTGGATAACCTTATATTTTCTCATGAAAGATCATACAAAAATCATAAGTAAACTATAATAGAAAAGTTACTTAACTTTTATGAAATATTATAAATCTAATAGCATAATATAGTTTAATAATTGTATGTCTCAAATGGGATTTAGGAATTTCGGTTCTGTTTCGTCCCATCCTCAATCGGTATGAGAATACACAAAGATATGCAAGACAACGAATTCATTGTAAACATACATAGAATTTTACTATTTTACGGACAACAAATACTGAAAAAGAGAAACTAAAAAACATTTTATTATCATCATAACACGGTACGGTACGTTCTTAACATGATATGAAGCGCAACGTACCTATTGTTATTACTTAACCAAACATAATAACAATCATTCATTCAACAATATTCATTTGTTACGCAAGTTCCGAAAATATCCTTTCGGGTCTTTTTCAAAAGCATCCCTGAAAATTCGAGCATCCTTGCCGCCGCCGGGAGCTTTCATGGTCTTCTTCTCTGGTCCCGAGAATAATCCAACAATAGCTCTCACGACTCTTATAACTGCCATTGCAATTTCAAAGTATGAAGTATCTTCTTTCTTCATTGTGTCACTGCTCTTGTTGTCACTCATATGTTGATACTATAATTAATTATTAAAAAAAAGGTGATTCTTTTGATCATATTTATAGTTGTAGATGTAATGTCAAACGTTTTATTACATTAACTAAACCCAATTTACTAGGACGATATCGTAACTACAAATACTATATTCGGATTTAATGGTGTTGTTGGGTGTCGATTGGGTTTTCAACGGAAGAATCTGAATTTAGAGATACTTTTTCAAAGATAATTAAATTCCTATATCATTTCAGTTTTCAATGGCTTGGATTTGGAACTATTTCAAGTAAATTTGATCTAAGTTATCTCTATAGTTTGATGATTTAACATTTTCACATGATATTAATGAACAAAAAATGTACGGGATTTTTTCTCCTTTTTTTCCTTGTGTGATGTGATGGGATGAGAACAAAAAAATAATAATAATAATAATCTCTAAGTCATTTTAAGTAAGAATCTACCAAGATTTTAATAGTATGAGCTCAAACATGTTTTTTTGGCTAATGACCTTGAATATATCTGCACCTGAATGCATCCGGCGAATCTATATGCTTTTTTAAGTGGTTGCACACTTGTTTTTTTTTTCTCACATTTGGACCACAACAGAATATTCCAATAGCCAGTTCCTGCATAATAACTGACAATTCATACACTATCGTAGGCAAGTGGCTGTACACTTGTTAAAAGAGCAATAAGACACCAAAATTGAAATAAACATTACAATTATTTTATTATGTTCTTTTTGTCATATTGATTTATGAATCACAACGAGTCAGTCCAGTAACCAAACTTCATAAATATGAGAAAATGAATTTGTTATGCGAGCACTCAAATTTGATATTTGGCCTGGTTACAAAGCAACCACTAGGTCATGTGATCCTTGTTAATTATTTTATTAAGTTATGCATAGATTTTTATTACTTCTTTATTTTGTATAATCCACTTGATGCATAGATTTTTATTATGCATAGTCTTAACTTCCTTCTCTACACTATTAACATATCTTTAATTTGAATCTTTGAGATACCATAACTAGAATCCAAGTGAGTTTCCATCCTATTATTATCTTTTTGCCATATCCAAGACCAATGACCTTCGTTCCTTTGCTATAGAGGATGTTTTATAAAGGATCAATTAATTAATAACTCTGTTGTAGGTTACTTATTAAGACCATCTCCAATGGTAGATACTTGCTTGGATATTTTAAAAATATTTTATTTATATTTATTACTAGCTAAATTCACATAGAACCTCTCAACTCAATTAGCTAAATTTCTTATCCATTGATGAATCTTTATTGAGTTCTTAGAAAAAGTTATTTTATAAGGTGAAAAGAAAAACTTTCTAGAGATGTATGAGAGAGAGATAAAAAATTAATTGTTTTTTAAAGTAACCAATTATTTTTATTTTTTGACGCCTAAAGGTTCTAAAGAAGATCCAAAAATGCTTCAATGAGAATCGGTTCTATTAATAATTATATTTATTTATTTTATTTATTTTCTAAAACCCACATAAGAAACTACTAGGACTCCCTAATGGAGATGCTCTAAGAAAATAATCATTCTATAATTATTTACTTATCAGCTGTATATATGCACAATTTATCTCTTTCTTACGCTTTTTTACGTCACGCTCGCATGTCTGCATCTCTCTCACTTTTGTAATTTCATACCTCTTCATTCTTTTTTTACAAGTTAAACATTTCAATTCAAATAATCAAATCATATAAACTTACTTAAAAGAACACATATTTTTTCTTAATCTTACAAGATTAAAATTATTTAAAACATAATTTTTTTATAAAATAGTGGATATTAAATTTACGTTTTAGAGAAATATATTTACGTAAATAGTCGGAGTATACAAAAATTAACCCCAAAATACAAACCTAAAACCCCAAAATATAAACTCAAAACTCCAAAATGTAAACTCCAAAATATAAACTCTAAAACCCCCAAAATATAAACCCAAAACCCCCAAAATATAAACTGAAAACCCAAAAATATAAACCATAAACTAAAAATATAAACCCTAAACCCAAAAATATAAACTCTAAACCAAAATATAAACCCTAAGCCCAAAATATAAACCCTAAACCTCAAAAGATAAACCTTAAACCCGAAAATATACCGACTACCAAAACAATATACTAACTACCCTAACATAAATTCTAAACTATAACCCAAAACATAAATTCTAAACTATAAACAAAAGTATAAACCCTAAATCTCAAAATATAAATCCTAAACAAAAATATAAACCCTCTATTCCAAAGTATAAACCCTAAACCCTAAAATATAAAACATAATCCCCAAACTTGAATTACACAGTCTATGTGTAAACCTGAATTCAGAATTGGACTCAAGGTAGGACATGATACGAAAGCATAAACACATGAAAACATGCATAAATGAAAAACGAGAATAGATGGAGGTGCAGCGGATCATACAGTGTTTGGTTGGAGATGACTTCAGTTACTCCCAAATTGGAAGTTGGATGAATCCTCCTCTAAGGAGAGGTTTGAAAGGTTGGCGGAGCAAGATTCCAGGCATGGAATTTGGTTGACGATGGCTTGATTGGTAGTGTAGTCGTGGTTTAACATGATGTTCTCGCTCCTCTTGAGAGACGTTATCCTGCTGTTCGGGAGTAAAATTATCCCCTTGGTGTCGCTTGTTCTCTTGAATTGGTAGCAAAACTGTTCATCTCTTCTCTCCACTATGAACTGAATGTCCCTTAAATGATCGTAGTTCAATAACCTCGAGGTCTGATCAATCTTTCCGAGGTAGACTTGGGTATGTTGAAGGATAGGAGTGATCTAGCCTCCTACTCGTATTTGAGATGCTCCCCTTTCTTGTAAAATACAAGTGAAATCTTTAAATTTTGACAATTGTCTGAGAAATAGCTTAAGAGGACAAGGTCTCCTTTCATAGAGGGCTGTGAACAAGGATTCATCTTGGAGGACGCTACTAACGTGTAAGGCAATGCCCAAACTCAAGAACTTCATCTCTTCCCCCCTCCCCCCCAAAAAAATGTATCTTGTATCTCGCCTAGTAAAAAAAGAGTTTGCGAGGATTTGGTGTATGTAACGGATTGTCGGGTGGCGGATGAGGGCACTCTTGGTCTTCCTGTCCTTGAAAAATTTGGATCCAATTATGCTCCAAATGAGCCTAATCTCATTCGAAGTGTCTTCGAATGTGGCTGGTTGAGATTTCATAGCGCGAAGACCGTAGATATACTCCAACTCACTGAATGTGATTGTGTGAGTTTTCCCGTAGAGATCTTTGATGGTTATAAAGCCACCCTTGCTCCTATGGTACCCGCTGTCCTTGACATATCTCACCTTTACGGAGGCAAGGAACATACACATCGGTTGTTGATAAGCTTCGAAATCCATGTTAATTACGCTCGGTATTCCATGTTCCTGAGAATGTTCTTCACTTGCTCCAAGATCCCGAGACTCTTCAAGATTTCTTCATCGGGGAATGTCGATCCTGTGAACTTGGCCTGCATCAGGATTTGGTAAATGTCTAAATCTGAAGGTACGTTTGACATGGTTGCACCTGAAAGAACAATAAACCATTTTGGGAAATTAGCAACTTTTCAATAGGTTCCTACCACTTAACAAATACAAGTTTCACACACATATCATGCATAACTCTTAAATCACATTTTTATCTTCTTTAAGAACTTGCATCAGATTTCTAAATTTTTTTTAGAAATTAATGAAAAACCGAAAATTTCATAAAAATTCAGAAATGATAGAACGAAAACCGAATTGAAGATGCTTAAAAGCTTGATGAGTTCTTGAGCTCAAATCTTCAGGAAACGATTTAAACCAAAGGATTTCGGTAGTGAAAGTTATTAGAGTTATGATGAAAAAGAGAGATGGATATACTCCCTTAAATGGAGGGGATGACTTAAATTGTTGTGGTTGAGAGGAGTTGTGGATGTTTGTGGTTGAGGAGTAAAGTAGTAGTTGTGGAAGAGGATTAGAGTGGCGGTTTGTGGAGGAGGGCTAAAGAAGAAACATTGATGTGATGGGGGTGGTGGATATGTAAGGGAAACGATGGGGTATATTGGAACATTGTGTTGTTCGCATAAATGACGGCTCGATGTAACGCCTCCTACTGGCTCGATCGCGTGGCTTGGTGTTGGATCGATCCATGCTTTAACGTGGCTCGATCAAGCATTGAAGGTTTGGATCAATCCAATGTTGAAAACGGATCGATGAGATCTATCTTTTGGATCGATCGTTTAGGCGTAATGGCTCGATCTCGTGTCTTTGTGTTGGATCGATCCATGTATTAACGTGGCTCGATCCAAATTTTGTTTTGGCTCGATCGGACCATTGCTCCAAGCACGTTTCCAAAGTACATAAAACACCAAAAACTAATTTAAAACTAAAACGCATTAGATGAAGTACTGAAAGATAAAACGTTGAAAGGGAATATATAAAAAGATTGACATGGGACTTTCTCCCAAGTGAGATTTTTTATAGTCACTAAGCTTGACTTCCTGTTTTTTAGATCAGTGCCCTCGAGATGGTTCCCCAAGGAAAACCGAGGTTTTTTCTGAGATTTCCCTATCTGCAAGTATGGTTTCACTCGTTGTCCATTTAATGTAGATTCATTCCCATTTTTTCCAATAAAAGTAATAGCTCCATATGGTAGAACTTCTTTAACAAAGAATGGCCCGGACCACCTGGATTTGAGCTTTCCTGGGAACAACTTCATCCTTGAGTTGAACAAAAAGACTTGGTCACCAGCGTTGATTTCCTTCACTACAATCTTTTTGTCATGAAACACCTTGGTCCTCTCCTTGTATATTTTGGAATTCTCATAAGCATTGAGTCTGACCTCTTCCAGTTTATGCAGGTCAATTTCCCTTTTTTCTTGAGCTATTTTGAGATCAAAGTTTAGGAGTTTAGTTGCCCAGAGTGCCTTATACTCTACTTCAACTGGCAAGTGGCATGCCTTCCCATAGAGTAGCTGAAATGGCGTTCGTCCTATTGGCGTTTTGAAAGCTGTTATGTATGTCCATAGTGCGTCATCCAGCCTTACCGACCAATCTCTCCTGGAGGTTCTAACATCCTTTGCTAAAATTTCCTTGATTGGTCTGTTTGATACTTCAACCTGCCCACTCGTTTGTGGATGATAAGGTGTTGCCACTTTATGCTTCACTTCGTACCTCTTCAGCAGATTTTCAAAGACCTTGTTTATGAAGTGAGAACCTCTATCACTGATTACTACCCTTGGAACCCCAAATCTTGGGAAGATTATGTTTTTGAAAAGCTTCAGAACCACCTTTGCATCGTTAGTTGGACTAGCAATCAATTCTACCCATTTGGAGACATAGTCGACAACAACTAGAATATAGCTATTACCAAAATATGGGGGGTTGAATGGTCCCATGAAGTAAATTCCCCAAACGTCGAACACCTCAAGCTCTAACATTGGATTCTAGGGTATCTCATTTCTTATCCCCATTTTTCCTGCTATCTGACATGGGTCGCACATAGAGATGGAACCATGCATGTCTTTAAACAGTGTCGGCCACCACAGACCTGCCTGCAGGATTTTCTGAACAGTCTTAAATGTTGCAAAGTGACCTCCATAAGAGGAACCATGACAATGTTCCATAATTCCTTTCACTTCATCTTCAGCTACGCACCTTCTGAATAATCCGTTCGGACCCCTTTTGTAAAGAAAAAGGGTCATCCCAATAGTAGTGATTTACATCACTCAGGAACTTCCTTTTTCTATATTCGGCAAAATCTTCAGGGATTTTTCCACAGACCTTGTAATTAACTAAGTCTGTATACCATAATGCTGCTTTTGTTGTTACTACTTCACCTTCCAAAAATGCACATGTATGGATTATCATGAGTTGTTCTTCAGGCATAGAGTCATCAATTGGAACTGAGTCGTCAATCCTCATTCTTGATAAGCGATCTGCTACTCCATCTTCAATGCCTTTCTTATCCACTATCTCCATGTCAAACTCTTTCAATAAGAGAATCCATATGAACAGTCTCGTTTGGTGTCCTTCTTCGCATAAATATGCCTCAGTGCAGCATGATCAGTATAAACTATCACCTTTGAACCAACCAAGTAGCTTCTAAATTTTTCAAATGCGAATACTACTGCTAGCAACTCCTTCTCTGTTGTGGTGTACTTTTCCTAAGCATCATCCTTGGTCCTACTAGCATAATAGATGACGTACACCTTTTTATCAACCTTCTGCCCCAAGGCAGCTCTAACTGCATAGTCTGAGGCGTCGCACATGATTTCGAATGGGTAGTCCCAATTTGGAGCTTGAACTACTGGTGCAGTTACCAAGGCTTCCTTGATGCGGTGGAAGGCTTCCAGAAATTCTGTGTCGAAGTTGAATTCAGCTTCCTTACACAAAAGCCTTGTCAAAGGTCTAGGTATCTTTGAAAAATCCTTGATAAACCTTCTATAGAAACCCGCATGACCAAGGAAGCTTCTAATATCCTTCACTGTCTTTGGCGGTTGAAACTGCACCATTACATCTATTTTAGCTTTGTCCACCTCTATACCCTTCTCCGAGATCTTATGCCCCAACACTATTTGTTCCCTTACCATGAAATAGCACTTTTCCCAGTTCAGAACTAGGTTTATCTCTTCGCGCCTGGTGAGAACCCTGCAGATATTTAACAAATAGGAGGATAAAGAAGAGCCGTACACGAAGAAATCATCCATGAACACCTCAACTACCTCCTCCATTAAATCCGAGAAAATTGAAGTCATACACCTCTGAAAGGTGGTAGGGCATTGAAAAGGCCAAACGACATCCTTTTATATGAAAAAGTACTATAAGGGCATGTGAATGTGGTTTTTCCTGATATTGAGGGTGAATAAGGATTGGAAAAATCCACTATAACCATCAAGGAAACAATAATAGGGATGGTTGGCTAGGCGTTCTAACATTTGGTCAATGAAGGGTAATGGGAAATGATATTTTCTAGATGCTGCATTCAACTTCCTGTAGTCAATGCACATCCTATGTACAATGATTGTTCGGGTTGGTATTAGTTCATCTTTATCGTTTTTAATCACAGTAATTCCTCCCTTTTTTGGGACACAATGAACGGGTGATATTTAAGTACAATCTCAAAATAGGGTAGATAACACCAGCATCCAACAGTTTGAGGATTTCCTTTTTTACTACTTCTTTCAAATTAGGATTTAACCTTCTTTGGGGTTCAATGCTTCAGTAGGATTCATTTTCAAGATTGATTCTATGGGTGCATAGGTTGGGTGATATTCCATTAATGTCATCCAATAAATATCCTATAGCTTTCCTAAACTTCCTTAATTCAATCAATAACAAGTTTAACTCATCATTACTAAGTCCATCATTCACTATGACTGGATATATGGAGTTACGTCCAAGAAAGGCGTACCTTAGCCCTTTGGAAAGTAGTTTCAGCTCTACATATGGTGCCTTGAGTTTAGGCCAGTCCTCATATATTGCAAAGTTCATTTATGCTTGGACATGTTTTTGACTTGGTTTCTCCTCGAGTCCAATCTCTTCAGCAGTTGAGAAGACTTGTCTTTCTGAACCTCGAATATCTTCGAATGGTTCTTCGGGCTCTAGTGGTACATGTGAATCCAATATTATCTCGTACCCCAGGTCTTCACCATGTAGATCCTTTTTATCCCCATTCCTGGTCAATGTGATTTGGAGGTGATCTTCTTGGCTAATCTCTTCCAAGAATTCATCATCAAGTTTATCCACCTCTTCCATGTAGAAATTCTCTCCTTCATCAGCAGGTTTCTTCATAAATTCTTGAATGTCGAAGGTCATCTTCAGCTCCTTACCCATATTGAGCTGAATTTTTCCTTTCTTAACATCAATAACAGCTCCAGTAGTAGCCAAGAATGGTCTGCCCAAAATCAAAGGATCTCTAGGTTCCTCACTCATGTCTAAAACGACGAAGTCAGTTCGGATTTACAACCTTTAAAGGTAGATCTTCAAGGATTCCATGTGGAATTCGCACTGATCGATCTGCAAGTACCATAAATATATTGCAGGGTTTGAAATTGCTGAAGCGTAACTTCCTTGCAACTGATAGAGGCATAAGGCTTATTGAAGCTCCTAGGTCGCATAAGCATTTGTCGAAAGACAAAGGACCTAGCGAACAAGGTAAGGTTAATGATCCTAGATCTGCTAGCTTCTTTGGGATTGAGGTCCTTGTGATGATCGTCCTACATTCTTCACTTAGAACTACCATTCCCTGAATCTCTTATCCTTTCTTGGTGATAGTGTCCTTCAGGAACTTCTTGTATGGAGGCATCAAAGTGATTGCGACAAGAAGAGGTATTTTTATTTCAGTGTCCTTCATATATTTCTCAAAAACACTTTTGTACTTCGCCATGGTTTCTTTCTTGAATCTAGAAGGGAAAGGAAACCTTGGAACGTATGGTGGAATGAAGGGTGTATCCTTCTTTTGCGTTACAGATGGTTGCTCAACAGGAGGTGGTTTGGCGATCACAACTGATGGTGGTTGCAATGGCTTCTGAGAATCACTTATTGCAAGTTCTTCTTCTTCAACTTCTTTTAAACACAATCCCCCCCAACTAGATCAACAATGTCCTCAGTGTTAAGAACATTCTTTCATGGTGGTAACTCCTTACTTCGTAGGGTGATGGCGTTCACATGAGAAACATCATGGTGGTGTGAAACAGACTTGCTTTGCAGTTTACCAGATGAAGAAGTAGAGGTGGAGGCAGTCTTGCTTTCGAGGGAAGCGATTCTGGAGGTAAGTGCTTCAATCTTTGCATAGATGTCATTGAAAGATGAGTTCAACCGATTGTGAGGTTCACCAAACTTTTTTGATGTCTCCATAACACTAGTGGCCTGACCTTGTAGAAGTTGCTGTAACATTGCTTCAATGGGTGAAGATGTAGCAGCAGGTAGTGTGGTAGGAGGAACATCGACCTATTGTTGGGGAGAACTACCCCATGGTTGTGGGTGTTGAAGAAAACCTCGTTTGTGAGTATAATCGATGAAGGGCTGAAGATCCTTATGAGGTAGTGTCGGGTACACTTGGTATTGTGGGGTAGCAACATTGTTGCTTCTATAAGAGAGACCAAGGTTGTTGGAGTAGTTGAAGTACCCTTTATTGTAACCACCCTGGTTCTGCACATAGCGCATTTCCTCTTGCTGGTTAACCTCTCCAGCTTGGATCTGAAGTTGTTCTACATCAGTGATGAAGTGGACTTGATGTTGTTGACCCAGGAGTAACATGTCCAACTTCCCATTCAGTGATTTGATTTCCTTCTTTGTGCTATCATCAGAAGCAGAATCACCTTCTGTCATAGTCCTCACTGTAAATCCCATCAGACTGGGCAAAGTTTTCTACTAACTCCCATTCTTCATCCACACCTTTGTTGAGGAAGTTCCCATTGCTTGCTATATCTAGCAACATTCTAATCTTGGACAAAGCACCTCGATAGAGGGTGCTGAGTAGTGACGCTTTGCTGAATCTGTGATGGGGGCATTGCATTGCATAGTTCTTGAAATGCTCCTATGCTTCATAGAAGGTTTCAGCATTCGTTTGCGCAAAACCCGAAATATCATTTTGTAGTCTGTCTGTTCTAGAAGTTGAGAAAAACTTTGCAAGGAATGCTTTCTTGCAGGCATCCAAGGTGGTGATGGAGTTCTTGGGAAGTGACTTCCCCCATTGGTGTACCTTCTCCCCCAAGAGAAACGGAAGAGGCATAGTTTGAAAGCATCCTCACTCATACCATTTATCTTCGTGAGGCTTCAGAAGTGATCAAACTCGTCGAGATGATCGAGTGGATCCTCCATAGGTAGACTGTGGAACTTGTTCCCCTGCACCATTGCAATCAGACTATGCTTGATCTCGAAGTTGTTGTTTTGAACTGCAGGTGGAATGATTCCATGTCTAATGGTGTGAGTTTGGGGTTGTCACCAGCACCTATAGTGTGTTGGTTATCTCGGTTAGTGTTTTCTGCCATTTGTAACTCCAACCGTCTTAAGTGTTCCGCACGTTCTTGTTCACGTCTTGCCCGAGAGTATTCCCGTTCAAGAGCTTCGATATCTTCAACGAGAGGAATCAAGTCTGTTGGTCATCTGATTCTCTGGTTCATGCACTGCTAAGAAGGTACCTGGAAAGAAAGCAAACAAAGGTAAACATGTCAGTAAAGTAGTAAAAGAAGCTTGATCTCAAAAGATCCAAAATCCAGAATGTAGTAAACAACACCCAATTGGTAGCAACGCCAAATTGATAGTAGGATTTTTATGTCCAAAGAGATCAATTCCCCATCATACTTGTGTGTTGTAGTATAAATGAAGTGTCAATCCAAATGGGTGAGATACTAACAATCAAGATTGCAATGGATGCTTCTAAGTCAAGCAAATATGAGAATGAGGGTGGTTTACTAACATGTCCTAAGTGAAATGAAACATGCTGGAACTAAAAAGCATAAACAGAACAAAATGCATAAGAAGTTAAAAATGCTAAAAGGTAAAAACAGAGGAAAAAGCAGAGAAGGTGAAAATACAATCAAGTGTAAAGCAGTTCTTGAGGACAAAGCGTAATCAACCAGATATCCATCACAATCTACCTAAGCACCTAACATACCTCAAATAACAATGAGCTATCCCTAGACAGTAGATTCATATGCAACAAAGTTCAATCCCTTGATAAATGGAATCAACCTAAGCAATCACCAGACCTAACTCCCGTTAATGATACACTACCTAGAAGGCATGAAGAACCAACCTACTAAAGCCAAAAAGCCCCCTAGTCATCCAACCCCTTAGGTTGAGAGCATATCCTAAGCATCTAAGGCGTTGCGTAAGGATGAGCTAATCTCTGAAATCACCATGATCAGGCATTCCATTGAACACTTTTCGGGTGCTGGAATGCCCAAGATCATATTTCGATTGGCATGAAAGAAACCTGCATTAAGCATAATGAAACATACGGGATGTATATGCAAACAAGCTTAGGTGCTAAGGTGAGATCATGACATCAACCCTAGTATATCCTATCCTCAGGAACTTTAGGAAACTACTCACTACACATGGATATGAAAACAGAAATGATAACTTCAGAGCTAAACATGATGATCAAAGGTTAAGCTAGTGAAAAACAGCAAGAACTCAAACCCAGAAAATAAGAACAGCAATGGAACAGTAACAAACCCAGAAAATGATCAAAGCTTAAAACAGAAGATTTAAAGCAAAAACAGAAGATTAAAAGCAAAAACAGAAGATCAACATGCACCAGATAAACAACAATCTAAAAATAAGAATGAAAGTAAAAGAAAGAAGTATATTAGCATAAAAATTAAAAGATTCTGAGTTTTTACACCAAGAACACCAAGAACAACAAAGGAAACAAAAACCTAAGACAAAAACCTAAAAAGGAAAAAAACATAACTCTCTAAAAAAGAGGCGCTTTAAGGCTTATATAGTGTTCAGAGAAAAGCCCTAAATCGCACTAAAGAAAAAAACTAATCATTGGCTTGGGTCTTGGGTCAGGTCCATTCCGGATTTGAGTTGGTCGGGTAGGATCTTGAGCTGATGTGTGATCGATCCATGTTGAGGTTGAAATCGATCCGGAGGTGAAGTTGAGATCGATCCGAGCTGGGGTTGCTTAAATGGGATCGATCCAGACTGTTGAGTGGGATCGATTTAGACGTTGAAGTGGGATCGATCCAGACTGTTGAGTGGGATCGATACAAAGGTGAGGTGGGATCGATCCAAACTGAAATGGAATGTTGCTTGGACCGATCCAGAGGTTGAATTGGGATAGATCCGGCTGGTAGGTGTGAAATCGATCCAGGTCGAGTGTGGGATCGATCCATGCTTAACATTGGATCGATCCAGGCCTTGTGCTGGTCCATTCCACATTTTCTGCTCATTTTCTGAATTCTCACAAAACCATCCAAAAAACTCCTGAAAGTCCTGAAAAATCTCCAAAATGCGTGCATATGAGAATACTAATGCAAAAGTCTCTACAAATCACAAACTTACTGAAAACAACAATAAATGTGATATATGCACACCTAAAGACCTCAAAATTGATGTTAAATGACTTCTAAAAACCATGAAAATTCAGAGTCATCGCTAGTTTGTTAGGTTTACCTATGAAACTATTTTGTAAAATGCAAAGTTGAAGGTAAGGCTCATTTTACACATTAAAACTCACAACTTTACCTTGTATCTAAGGTAGAAAGAACTTTTTATTCAAGTTTTGGTATTCATATATGATTTTTAACCAAAAAATAGTAATAAGATCGTGTATTTTTTGAAAACGAAGAAAAAAGCAAAAAAATAGAGTAATATGTGATAAAATGATAACTACAATTGATAAATATTGTAGAAAATAAAAACGCATAGATATCATAAAGTTATAACTCAAAACAGTAGTTAAAAGATATTAAAAATAATATCTTTATTTAATAAACTTAAATCTTATGTTTTTTGTTTAATATTTTTAAAATTAATATTTTAAGTCGATATCTAATATTTTGAAGGATAGAATGTGAAAAAATATTAAATTTCTACGTTTTACTCGTTAAAGAGGTAATTTACAAAAGAAAAAATGTTTTGCATTAGTTCACACAATTTTTCACGCGGGACACGAAGCAAAGGTCACTATCACCTAAGATTTCTTTTTTAAAATTTTAATAGCATTAATATTATGATCCAGAAAAGTCCATTTACAAACAAACTCAAAAAAATTTCCAAAGCCCAAAAACCGTATTATAACCAAACTTGGACATTGGCTTCCTAGGACCCAACATAGGTTGAAGCCCAAAGTAGGAACCCACTGAAAACCCGCCGCCACCGATATTGACCGCGGATCTCACAGGAGTACTACCGATGAGCTCGCGATGACTCCAAATGGCTATGAACAGCGACCTTCACGATCACCCACTAAGCACAAAAGAAAGAGAGGAGGAGGATGACTGTTGGAGAAGCGTCGCGACTTACCCTGGATGAGGAAACTAGGTTTCCGGCTGCTTAGAGGATCCACTGGACGCCGTTAGATCTTGAGACGCTCCTCACCATGGTGGTTGTTACCCCGCACCACCGAGACAAGAAAAATTCCTTCTCTATCGTCAAGAAGAGAACCGCCTTGAAGTCTTCATCTCTAGTTATCATCGACCTCCGGACCGAAGCACTGCATAGCAGATCTGGCTGGACCACCGTGCTGCTTGGTGAAGCTTCAGACTTTCAGATGCGCCAGTGAAGTGAGGTTGGAACAGAGAGAGAAGGCAGGAGATAATTTCAAGGATGCATGCATGGGGAGGTCACCGACATTAGACTTACTGGTAACCTCGGGGGACGCGGCGCAAGTGGGTGTTACTCGGATGTTGTTGGTACTCGCCTCTGCCGCCTCCCTCTATAGGTCCGGTCATAAGAGATCTAGTTTAGGAGAGTCGATAAAAAGATTTATGATGAGAGAGAAAGAGCATATACATTACTCTTTTCTTGACTACATATTATTATGAGAAGTTAGCTTAACTACCATACGTTTTAGTACAAATGACTAGAACAATACAAATCTTTTTTTTATCACTTGCATTTTTTAAATGCCAAGCATACCCTTCTATTATGTTGTGACAAAAAACGTATTTACAGGAATGCCATTCGCCACGTAGGAATTCGCTGACGTGTATTAATGAACGCAGCTGTGAAGCGGTACTTACTACGATACAGTTGAGTTATGGTTACGTTGCAGCTGAGTTACTGAAACCAGCTGAGTTAAGAGAAATTAGCTAACTTACAGGCATAAGTCACCCGCTCATGATGACTTACTTACAAAAGCTGGCTGAGTTAAGAGAAATTAGCTGACTTACGGGCATAAGTCATCCGCTCGTGACGACTTACTTACAAAAACTGGCTGATTTATTTGTAAAAGGTTGACTTACGGTCATAAGTCACCCTACGTTATGGTTGACATACGAAAATATGGCTGACTTACATGTTTTCGGCTGACTTTTGTACTCCAGTTACAGCTGACTTATATTTCGGCATGATGACTTGTTGAAAATTGTACTGAGTTATAGTTAGAGATGGCTGAGTTATGTTTCACAGGCTGATTTAATGAAGCTGGCTTATTGGATGTTAATACGGTTGAGATACCTATGCTCAGCCGTAAAGAGCTGGATTAACGTTCAACTCATCGTGTTTACGACTAACCTACTAGCGAAATATTAATTACTAGAATAGCATTCATGTGATCGCTAATCTAGTTGATGATTGGGCTGACTTATGGTTTCCTAGCATATTACGATTGATTAATTTGAGAAAGATTAATTACTAGAATAGCATTCACCTTGCGACTAACTTACGTTGCATTTGATGGCTGATTTACTTGGATTGGGTTATGTGTTTGTATTGTGGCTGACTTATATTTTTTCCATGTCATCATCCATGTCAGGATCTATGCCATGTCATCATCCATCGCGGATGATGATGTGGAATGTTAAATTTGAGAAAAAGGGTATTGAATTTTTTTTTTGGATTGTAGATAGTCTTACTGATTCTTCTTCGGTAATCAACTTCTCCATCTATCTTCTTCATCTTATTCTTCATCTCACACTGAGAGCTTATGGATCAGGTACTTATTGTTTCCGGTAACTGGGTTAAGAAAAACAAATATGTATTCAACGCCGACAGTAGAAGATGTAGATTTCTGCTTATAGATGGGCAAACAACACGCGAAGTAGTAGAAAAGTTGGACAGTTGTACAGGGACATTCTCGGCGACATTGGTCTATTCGTTCTACCTTCGAGTGTCGGAATAACTATCAATAAGCAGTTAGGTATACATATATTTTTTTAGGCCAAGTCTGAGTTATATTAATGATAGACTAAGTTATATTAACTTAAATTCTGGGTTATTTTAATATCAAGGCTGAGTTATATTTTCGATCTAACTGACTTAATTCTATGATGCAACTGACTTATTCAAATGGTTATGTTTTCAATAAAATTTTTGGTATAAATGTATTTTTTAAGGGCCGAGTTATGTAAAAGATTTGGACTGAGTTATATTATCGGTAGGCTGAGTTATAGTAACAGTAATGCCAAAAACAGTTGGAATATCGGTTGTATCCTTTGATTCATTCTTGTTGAACTGATGTTTTGGGTGATTTTGTTGTTGTTTCTGAGTTATAGTAGTTTTGTAAGATATCAATTGCAAATTGTTGCTTCTGAGTATGGTTGAGTTACCTTTTTTACTTGACCGAATGAGGTTCAATTCTATACGTAGCCAATTTCTTGCGATTTTAATAATTCTTTCAGAGTTTTTAAGTAAAATATGCGCATTTTATAGATATATTCAAACAGTTCCAATACAAGATTATGTTACAGACAAGAATTTCAGGAGGATTTTATATCCTCCGTCCCCAAAGAGGTCTACTGCCATCCTCGCCCGAATACCTTGAACATTTCTTTCGTTTATACCATAAAAAACTACACCAAACGCTAGACATTCAATAAACTTTAATGTAAAGACCCCACAATCACCACTTATATGGTTTTGTGGAATGTGTTTGACATCCATCCATCGCAAGGTAAAAATTTTATTCCCCGTAGGTTCTCGTTTGTCATGTGGAACATATTTGTCCAGCATCCGTTGAATCATCTGCAGTAGCGGTTGAAAAGATTTGGACACTCTATCCGTACTTTCTGGTGTTACGTGTCTAATGATTGAGTTATAGCAACAATCGTCTCCTCCCGCATATGAACGTAATACACCACCCAATGATCGGTGCCAACTTGTTGCGCCCCGTACAAGTGATCCACATCTATAAACCACTTCTTTGTTGTCTGAAGATCTTCTGGTAACATGCCATTTACTAATTTTTCATACTCTTCATAAAATTGGAAGGCATCCGGGTTTTTTTTTCAAATTGTTTATAATCAAGGTTTTGCCACGAATTTTGGAACCAGTTATCGACAAACCCAATGCGGTCACTCCATAATGGGGGTGGGCTCTTCCATGGACTTTAGAATGAGGACTCTAATATACAAAGCAATATGTTGCAGAAAAAAGCGTAAAATATCAAAACCCGGTCATCGAAGAGTAAATAACTCAGTCACCTATATAAAAAAACCCAGCCATTAACTAAATAACCGAGCCTGTAGACTTACAGTATCAAACATCCATCCAAAGCGTTGATCCTTTCCACACTCATTTCTTATAGTAGTAAGCACTTTGAAGAACATACCCTCATTCTCCGACTTATGTTTCTTCATGTACAATTAAACACAACTCAGTTTATGCATAGAATGATGATAGAGTGATTAACATATGGTCTTAAGGTCCATACTCGAATTGCTTTAGGTGGTCCATGAGTGCCTTCCATTGCGTCGGCTTAACAGGTGCTAGAGGATCATATATTGATACAGAAGGATTAATACCCTTCCTCATGCATGTCATCCCATTTGGCCCAATTTAAGGAAAACCTTGTGCTTCAGGAGCACATTCGGAGATACTTGACCCGTTAGGAGATAATTAAACCATTTTCTCCCGAACAACTTTTATTTTTTCCAACCTTAATTCTTCCTATGCATCTTCATCCACACATTTCATGGCCACCTTCGGTAACAAACTGCCCTCCGTTACAAGTTTGGACATTTTTGGAGGAGCTTGTGCAGGGGTCTCATGCTTTCTTGCATCCTTCCCTACATTTAACGGAGCCTTCTTCTTATCATCCGCCACATTCTTCTTTTTCTCATCCGCCGCTTTCTTCTTATCATTGACCTTTTTCTTTTTCAACTCAGCCTCTGCCTTCTTCTTATCTTCATTCAGTTTTGTGTTGCGCCTCATGACACGTCTGTTAGGAGGAGATTTAACGGTCTCATCGACAATGACAACCACATTGGCGAAATCCTTCTTATCCTCATGTGTCTTGGCCACTTCATCTTCCGAATTTAGTTCAACCCTAGCATCGGGTCTTGCCACAAACGAATTCTCGACCTCACTCTGTTTCTCCTCTAAATCTTTGCAGGGGTCTTAGCTGTGGGTAGACTATCAACAGGTCCCTTAGGAGGAGGAGAATCAACGGTCTCATCAAGAACAAAAACCAAATTGGCCAAATCCTTCTTCACCTCTTGTGTCTTGGCCACTTCATCTTCCGAATTTGGTTCAACCCTAGCATCGGCTCTTGCCACAACATAATCTTCGACCTCACTCTGTTTCTCCTCTAAATCTTTTGCAGGGGTCTGAGCTGCGGGTGGACTATCATGAGGCAGCAATGGATATGTTAAAGATACGAGGGGGGGGGGTTGGGTTTTTGAGAGGTGATCATTGTTTACGGGACTTTCACGTAAAGCCAGTTCTTTCATACACACCTGAACTGTCTCTCTGACAATTAGAGCAATCATGTTTGTGAACCCCGCCATAATTGATTCAGCCAACACCCTCATAGAATTTTCCATAAGAGCCCCAGATTCCACACCTATATTAGCGGTTTTCCCTACAACTTTCTTCTACTCCTTTGTTGGTAGCTCGGCCTCACCCGAGACTTCAACATTCCTTCTTTTATTGTTCTTATCTTTCTTCTGCTTCTTTGTTTGTTGCTCGGCCGCATGCGGAACTTCAGCGTCCCTCCTTCTTTTATTGTGCACATCCAAAAAACCACTAGCATAGCGGCCTACATGTATGTCTGTTATCAAGTTCACAAGTTGTGGGTCGTCTTCTTCATCCGACCATTGAGGAAACAACTCTTGTCAAGACTCCTTCATGACCATATTCCTCACGTGAACCTGCACAACTTAAAACATAACACAGCCTTCAAATTCAAACAAACTTAGCCAACATGTAAATAAAAATTATCCAACGCGTAACTCTGCCATGATTAAAAATAAAAACTAGCTATCAATAATTCATAACTCAGTCACCAAGATAATAAAAACTGAATAAAAACTCGGCCGTTGAACATGAGATACAAAACGTCTCAACATAACATAACCACCAAATTATTAGAAACTCGGTCTGAAACATTACCTTGCCATAATTTTTGATCTCATCAGAGATGGCAGAATCTAAATTTGCGCGTGGACGACTTCCAGCCCATGAAAGAAGCGGAATCTCATCGTTTCTTAACCTCTTCCCATAATTCTCTCCAAAGCAAGTGACAGATTCATACCCCCAAACCAATAACACGTGAACTAAACCATTGACGGTGTATGAGTTACCATATGCTATTGACAACTTAATAGAATTAACAAGAGCTTCAAATGCAACACGACCACATGGGTATGCCATCATAACTTCATCGTCGAATACCATTTTTGCAGTTTTGGTAGGTATCCTAGAATTAGTATTCAAAGCATAAATACCAATGGCTTGTATGAATAACATGCCCAACCATTTGCGCTTTTCTTTAGTCCATGTCCGACAAATACTTAATGATTTCCTCAATTCATCTAACTTGGGTCCCATCCCACGCGGCAAAGCTTCGTATTGCTTAGGTTGAGGTTCAAAACTTTCCATTGGCAGTGGGTTTGTGTTTAACCCAGTTATCTAAGCAAATTCGTTTAATCCAAACCTAATAGGTTGATGATGAACGATACTCCAAATCTCCATCTTATTCACGCGAAGCTGTCTACAAAGTATATAATATGTTGTCTTAGCATACCACACGATCTGGCTATCAGCTAGCTTGGCAATGATTCCAACAGGTAACGCCTTCAACTCTTGCCACACATCAGTACCTATTTTATCTCTAACTTCCGGGATGTCTCCCAAATGGACATTGTGATTTAACGATTTTTCCAAGCTTTAGAGCGCTTAAAATTCTTGGAGGGTAATCCAGTGTTTAATAGTTAGAGGTACACATCTGATCATAAAAAGACAAATATAAATCAGCCATATATACAATTAACCCAGCTGCGATGAAAAACACAATCAGCCATAACATAATGAAAACTCAACAGCAATAAGATATATAACTCAGCCACTATGTAAACTAACTAAGTCACATCAGAATATAAGGCCATAATTGTTTAATAGTTTTTAGATTTAGATTTTTGGTTTTTGGATTTTAGTTTTTGTTTTTGATTTTAGTTTTTGGTTTTCTAGTTTTTACAAAATCTTGATTGGTAGTTTTTGTTTCTTATCAATATTTTGTTTCTAATTTAATGTATGTTTTATTTTTTACTGCCAAAATTTTAAAATAAATATATAATTAATGAAAATAATATTGCTTTTCTAAAAAATATCAAAATTTTTATAAAAACATATAAATTAATTTTTTTTTAAATAATAAGGAAACACTAAAATTTTTGCCAATAAAATTGTAAAATTTATCGAAACCTTTTTGGATTAGCTCTGAAATATTGATTAAAATAATATTGTAATAATTAAATGTAATTATCTGGTAATTTAAATAATTTGATAAATAAATTTTTTTTATTCTTTTATGCGTGAGTGTAGGAAATAAATAGTTGTTTCTTATATACAAAATGTAAATTGCTAAAAATAATTTTTTTTGACAAATTTTTAAGTAAAAAGAAATCAAAGTAAAATCAAAGAAGACAAATAAGAGAAGACAATATTAAATGTTTTTTGCAAAAATAAAATGTTTTGAAATTAAATATTTACAGCCAAATTTATAATGTTTTCAATATATTTATATATAAAAAATTTGACAGTGTTTTCATTTTTGTTTAAAATATTCAATGTCTATTAAGGAAAAAAAACTTTCTGCAGTTTTTGTTTAAAATCTCATATAATATTGATTTTATTTTTAGTATAGAAATAAACAAAACTGCTAAAAACTAGTTTCCCTATATTTTAGGGAATCTATTTTTCTAAGATCTTAAATGACTAAAAATATAGATTTTAAAAAACAAAAACCAAAATCTCTTTTAAAATCTGCAAACAATCAAGGCCTAAAACTCAGTGGTATCAGAAATCAAACTTGGTCTTAACAATATTCAAACTCTGTCGCATTATATGTCAAAATTACTCGCAACATACAGGAGAACATGATGAGGGTGAATACAATTTCGACGAAAATGATTTCAGAGAAGACGACCAAAATTAAAAGGTAGGGAAACTAAATTGTTGTTTTTATTTAGGGATTTACTCCGTGTAAAATGAAACTCAAACACAACAACAACAAAAAACTGATATGCAACAAATTTAACTCAATCACAACGTAAATCAAACTTGGTCGTAACAGAAATCAAACTCAGCCACAACATTAATCAAACTCGTCCGCAATAGAATCAAACTCATTCGCAACATATATCAAGGGGAATCAATCACAACTTACCAGAAATTTCGATGAGGGTTCACAATAAGATTTCGACGATGAAGACGACGAGCGCGATAACTAGGTCACTGAACCATTTTTTTTCTTTAGTCAGAGTGAAATAGTTGAGTGACTGAGAAATTTGTTATGTATAATGTTTTATTGACGTGGAATACATTTTAGTGACGTGGATTTGTTCATTTTTGAAATTTTATGCGGTTGAGTTCTTGTTTAACTATAGCTGAGTGATGACTCTGAATTTTCATGGTTTTTACTTATCAATTAGCATCGATTCTGAGGTCTAAAAGCGTGCATACATCACATTTATGGTCGATTTCACTAAGTTTAGTGTTTTTAGGACTTTTGCATTAGAATTTGCATATGCACGCATTTTGGAGGGTTTTCAGGACTTTCAGGTGTTTTTGGGAAGGATTTGAGAAATTTCAGAAAAACAGGACTTGACGTCGAATGGATTTAGCACTCAGCACCTTCGGGATCGATCTCAACTCAATGCAGATCGATCCCAACAACACTCCATATCGATCCCGCAACGAATCCATATCGATATCAGGCAGTTCGACAACGAAACAGGATCGATCCCCCTTTCACTCTTTCAGCGTTCCTGATGAAATCTCAAACGAAGCTAAGGAAGTGCACGAAGATAAAGTTGGACTAAGAGGAGAACACACTTTGGACGCATCTGAGCTGGATCTATCTCAGGCACTCAATGCCGGGATCGATCCCAACCTCAGACGCACTTTGGATGCATCCCAACCTCAGACACACTTTGGACGCATCTCAGCTGGATCTCTCTCAGGCACTCAATGCCGGGATCGATCCCAATCTCAGACGCACTTTGGATGCATCTCAGCTGGATCGATCCCAAGCAAGCATCTTCAGC
>OVBE01000934.1:0-41994 GCA_900406425.1 Iberis pinnata
GAGTAATTTCAAGTGCCAACTTTAAACGTCGCTGCGACAAATAAGCAAAACCCCTTTATATTTAATATAATAGATATCAAAATATTCCTCATTCACTTAATAATAAAACACCTAAATACAAAAAAATATATATATCATTTCAACACAATATAAAAATAAAAATAGTTTCTCAACCAGTATAACAAAGATTTGATTAGTGTAATATAAAAAGCGTAACAAAGATTTGATTAGTGTAATTATCATTATAGGTACAACAAATATCAACCATCTCCATCTTAATACCAAAATACTTTATTATTATTATTTTTATTATTTGAAACACATTTCTTCATTTTCCATACTTAGCCTTCACTGCTTCTACCCAACCTCCTTCATTTTTTAGTTTCCCTGCAGATTTTCTCTCTCTCTCTTCTCGATCTCTGCTTCTTCGCTCATCTGAAGTTCCGGTGATTCTTCGTCGGAGATACGGTAAGGTTTTCTTCTGATTTCATCGTCCTCTTTGATCACTCTCGTTTTTTTTTTCTCCTGTTGTGAAAAACATAGGTTCTTCCTTGAGTTTCGTGATTTTTCTTCTCTAGAAATTGCTTAGATATCGAAATCGATTGTTGCTCTGGGAAGATCCGTTTGATCTGAGTTTACTATTCGTTAGTAGATCCCAAAGAATCGCTCCTCGTAAACGTCGTCGTTCTGTTTCGCCTTGCCTTTTTGGTGTAATATGAGCAGTTAAGTAGTAGTATATGTACCGTTGGATGCGTTATTAGATCGTCGTCGAACTGCACTCTGGTGACTAGAGACGCTTTCGTTTTTCCGGCTAGTGGAAAGCGCGTTGCCGACAAATTGTGTCGGCCGGATCGGTGATTTAGGCGAACGCATTTAGGTAAAAAAAAAAGTCACGGCTGAGTTCGTGTGGACGGATTTGAGAACGCGTACCGATGAGTTAAGGCGGTGGTTCGTTTATGGAACTTGACACATTTCTGCATACTTGCGTTTTAATTCACTCGTTCTACTTTTTCGTTTTTGGATTTCGATGTTGTTCTTGTTGACTGATTGATTAGATTTCTTCATGAGTATAGATCTGATTTTTGTTGTCTAGTTGAATGATTTTGAGCTAATCTAGAATGTTGTTTCCCTAATTTTTGTTGAGATAGGCGAGGATTGGATCTTGCTACACGTGGTAGCTGTTTGGTGCTGAGTGAGTTCTAGTGTGTTCAACCAGATTTTTGTCACATCAACATGAATATGCCACTGTTGGATATTCAACCACGAACATTGAAGTTTGTAGGTAAGATATCAGAAGACTGATTTTTATTAATTACAGTGTGATCATTATGTGTCTGATCTCCTGAAAGATGAGACTGATGATGGTCATCTTTGATTGTTTATATTTGTTATGGGTCTGGTCTCCTGAAAGATGACTTGATGTGATGATGTTAAGCTGGTTGTTGTTCTGTGGAAATTTCGAACTATTTTCAGCTTTTGGATCTGTATGTGGTGTAAGTCTGTCATGTGGATATATTTAAGACTAACTGGTTTTTTCTTTTCTAGTTGACTTGAAAAAGCAGACTTCCTGCGTGGTACAGCTAACAAATACTACCCATCAATATGTTGCATTTAAGGTTCAGAACACATTCTTCTCAATTTTCTTATCTTTCTTTATGTGACCTCAGGGTCTTGAATGTCTTAATATTTTCTGAGAAAAAAGTTTCTTCTGTAAAATAAACCTAAAGTAGATGTGGTATTGGTTTTTGCCAGGTTAAAACGACATCACCGAAAAAGTACTGTGTTCGTCCAAATATTGGCATTGTTGCACCAAAAGCATCTTGTGAATTCACTGGTATGTCAACCTTTTATATCTTTCCCAACACTACTGAATTTCTTGCACATACATTTCTTAGGGTGGCAGGATAATGAATGATCTCTATGTGGGGGGTGGGATATGAACAGTATGATGAATGGGGTTTGCACATTTTAAATTTTAAAGTCAGTCAATGGTTCCAGTTAATTCATGTCGTATGTTGTTGATGCAGTCATTATGCAAGCTTTCAAAGAACCACCTCCAGATATGGTTTGCAGAGACAAATTCTTAATCCAGAGTACTGCTGTGTCTGCAGAAACAACTGATGAAGACATCACAGCTAGCATGGTAAGAATTGCAACACAATTGAGTTTCACAATCCTGACATTTTGTTTTTGGTCGGTTAAGTATATCTGTGTATTCATTTATTCTCGGCAGTTTTCCAAAGCGGAAGGCAAACATGTAGAGGAAAACAAACTCAGAGTTACTCTCCTGCCCCCCTCTGACTCTCCTGAACATTCTCCAATTAAGAGGACTCTGGCGCAGGAAACAGTAGTTGAAGATTCCATCCTCAAGGATCGATTATATAGTCAATCAGAGACTGTTGCTCCACCAGAATATGTAAGAAGAGTATTTAGCCCTCCTCGCAACCAATTTTTTTCATATTTAGGTAATATATGAAGAGTAATTTCCATGCAGGGAGTTGTAATTGTGGTCACAATTATTGAGTGCAATAGGCAATTTCTTATACTTATTTCTTTATCCTAATAATTTACCTTTCTAGCAAGGTGAGATTGTAAAGGAGCCTAGGATGGTTGGACATGATGAGTTAAAGGCAGCTAACGAGACGAAGGATTTAAAACCATCAAAAAGGGGCACTGGTGATTTTATTGAAGACTTATATACTGCTAATGACTTGAAGGCAACTAAAGGTGGCCATGATACTTCTATGTTGGATCCAATTAAGTCTCACAAGGATGCAGATGATGGAAGGGTGATAAAGTCAACAAATAATTTGGATGCTCCCATGAAGAAGGCCATGGATCTACCTGTTGATCAAGGGTTTACTAATGGAATAGCTTCAGCTAACACTGTAGCCGATCCCGATTTACCAAAGATACATAAGGACAGAGATGTTTTCCAGGTGAATAACACAGATGCTCACAATATTAAAGCATTGGACGAATATAAGTTGGTTAAAGACATCGAGGAGATGAAACTGAAAGTCAATGCTCTTGAATCCAAACTAAAGCAGGTCTGGTCTGGTTATCAAAATTCAGAAATCCATAAGTTTTTTCGATGCAGTTTTTTTACCTGCTATTAACTATATTGCAGGCTGATTCAACCATTTCAAAGCTAATGGAGGAGCGGTCTATAAGCTCTCAACATAGAGAAAGCTTGCAACATGAGCTGGTAAGTAGTAGTAATAGTAGTGACTTGACAACAACATTACTATTTCTCCGATAACCGAAATAAAACTTAATGGTATATGTAGGAGGAAGTGAAAAGGAAGAAGATAGTGAAAGAAGTGCATATTGGATTCCCTCTGCTGTATGTATGCATTGTAGCATTCATAAGCATTGTTATCGGGTATTGTCTACGCACTTGACTGCTTTCTCTGATCTTTTTATAATACCTTAATATTGAAGTGTGCAGTCAGAAATATATAGACAAAGATTGAATTGGTATGTTTGGATTTAGTTTATTAAATGGTGATTCTCAGGCACTTTTTAAGGTGTTATGGATTTGTATAGAAGTTGGTGTTAGTTAAAACACAAAAGGACTTATGGTAATGATATGATATGATATGCTTTGTTTTTTTTTTCTTTTATTTAGAAGCAGCTTTGTTGGACTTGCCTCTCTTCTTTTTTCGTAATTCTGTTATTTGTTTTGGTTTGTTATTTCATTTTATTTTTGGGGTTTTCGAAATCATATTTTTTTAGTTTAAATGCAATTTCTTCGGTTACCTTTGGTTTTGACCGACCTGGGTTACATCTGGTTCAGTTTTAGATTAAGTTTATTGAAAAGTATGGAATTAGTTATTTATAGTTAACAGTGTAATAGAATAGTTTTATACTGAAATTCTTCCAAAATACTACATATGGACCAATTATTCCAAAATTATTGTTAAAAGGTTTTTTCTTAAAAATGTTATAAAATATAAAATTTGGAATTTTAAGAGTTTATAATTTAATTAAAGGGTATTCTCAAAAATACCACTAAAAACTATGTTTATTCCAAAAGTACCATATACTCCCAAAATTTTCAAAAATACCACATTTTTCAGAATTACTACCAAAATGTTTTTGTTTCCAAAAATACCACAAAATTTGAAATAGCTTCCTCTCCTTAAAGTTTCAAATTTAAACCCTAAAACCAAACTTTACTCTTTTCAAAGCTAAACCATAAACTCTATTTAGTGAACCCTAACCGGAAATTTTAATTTCTAAACTCTTAAAATTTACTTTTTTATGTTTGTGGTATTTTTGAAACATTTGAGAGTGTGGTATTCTTGGAACTTTTGAGAGTGTGTTGTACTTTTAGAGTTTGAACTTCTTTTGATGGTGTTTTAAAGAATTTCTCTTTAATTTATTAGATTTGAGTTCACTGATTAGAATTCATAATTTAGTTCTAGGGTTCAGTATTTTAATTTAAAGTTTAGAGTTTATTTTAAATTTCTGGTATTTTCTGAACAAATTTCATATGGTTCTCGGTTTTGTGGTTATAAATCGATCTAGTTTTGGTTTTGGTTTCGGTTTGGTTTATAGTCACGTAGATGATAAAATAAAGCAAAGTATGATAATTGTAAGCATAAACATGGAAACTATAATATATCAAAAAGAACTCAAATGGTAAATCTGATTAATAAATTTTTTTTCACTACACTTTGGTGTGGTACAACAATATATGAGTTGTGAGAATATTGGTTTGAACATAAAGACAAACGAGAGATTCGTGATACATGAAAAAAAGATCTAGGAAGTCCAGCAAAAGGTAAAATATATATTTTTAAAATAATGTATTCAGAAAGTTGCGTGATTATAGATTTTGGGTTTTGTTACAAGTTTTACTATATTTTACTTTGAATTTTACTCAATTTGTGGATGTTCAAAATCCAGTGAATGATTCCCTTTAGTCATGGAGAAAATCAATGGAAAATTTTAGGTTTCGTATGTTGATAGATTTCTTGCTACCATTACAATTATCACATAACTTGCAAGTCTTTGTCAAAATAATGCATTGATTATCAAATATTCGTGACATATAATCCACACACGAACCGTCCATCAATTCTGAAATGTTTATAAGTAAACTACCAAAGATGTTTCCAAATTAATCTATTTATGGAAACATTTCGAGTATAATAGTTTGAATGAACATTTACTAAAAAGTTATCTATAAAAACAAAAAAAGAAGAAGAAATTTTTAACAAACAAGAAATATTGTAAAGAAACTAGTATTTTCATAATAAGGAACAAACATATAAATAAAGTTTATCCTAATTCCAAAACTCTAAACTAATGAGTTTAATTTATATATATAATCTGGACACAATGAATCGTCCAAATAGCTCAATACCGGGAAAGTGATGTTGGCTTAATGACATTCATAAGTCCACATCAGGCATGTATCACCATGCCACCCGGGATCGAATTCTCATGCTTACGATAGTATAAACATTGTCTGCTATTATGTAGGAATTAGCTATAGGTCGACATACTGTCAGAGCCGTTCCTGAGATTTTAAAAGCTACAATTTAATATGAAAAATTTGGCCGATTCATAAACTTAAAATTTTTAATGGGTCGGTTCTTAAACTAAAATTTTGAAAACAAAAATAGGCCGCAAGCTCGTACTTGATATGCTTAGCCTCAAAACCGGCTCTATCTCCTATGACCCAAATGTTGACAAAAAGTAGCTCAATACCGCATATATGCGAAATACGTAAATTCAAACCCACATAAATTTATTACCGTCTAGTGATACTTGCCATAATACTAGCACTTCTCAAAATTTTGCATAATTAAATCCAAATAAAGTCACTAATTAGGGAAATATGTAACCCATAACAAAATGAAAACATATTTTATCATTTTTCCTTGGGTTAGATATACATATTTTATGGAAGTTTAATCTAATATTCGTTAATTGACTACTGAAAACATATAGTTAATGAAAAAGGCAAAGTAACTCGTGAGCTTGGCAGATCCCAAAAAAAGGTTGTCAAAAAAAGCAGATTAAAAAAGTTCTTCCCTCTTCTTTAAGTCACCCATTAATTTCAACCCATATATACATACATATAGCATTCAATTCATACATATATTCACACATCTATATATAAAGAGATCATCAAATTAAGTCTAGAGATCTAGAGAGAGAGAACAAAAAAAATAATATGGGAAGACCTCCATGTTGTGATAAGATAGGTATCAAGAAAGGACCATGGACTCCTGAAGAAGACATCATTCTTGTTTCTTATATTCAAGAACATGGTCCTGGAAACTGGAGATCTGTTCCCACTAACACTGGTAATAATAATAATAATAATAATAATAATAATTATCGTGTTTTTATCTATATACACACTACTAAAATATGTGTGTTTATTAATATCATTTTTGATCAATATGATTGATATGACTAATTTTTAGTTAAATTACAAGTTATCGGAATTTAGTCAGGTTTTTTTTTACTATTTGGTTATTATCGAGAATTTTTCGACTATATATAGTGTTTATTAATATATATCACTACTAAAATATGTGTGTTTATTAATATCATTTTTTTATCAATATGATTGATATGATTAATTTTTAGTTAAATTACAAGTTATCGGAATTTAGTCAGAATTTTTCTATTATATATAGTGTTTAAATTTGGTTATAAACTATTTGTTTGTATATTTGTGATTTTCATAATAATAATTATTATTATGTTGATAGAAATATGTGTGTTTATCTATATATTATGTTTTTTTTATCTATATATCACTTCTAAAATATGTGTCTTTATTAATATCATTTATGATCAATATAATTGATAGAAGTTATTTTGACTAATTTCTGACAAATTTTAAATTATATTACAAGTTATCGGAAATTAGTCGGAAATTTTCTTACTATTTGGTTTTAATCGATAATTAGTCAGAATTTTTCGACTATATATATAGTGTTTAAATTTGGTTATAATTAACCTATTTTTTGTATATATATATATATATGTGTGATTTTGATATTATCTTTTGGATTTTGAAAGGTTTATTGAGATGTAGCAAGAGTTGTAGATTAAGATGGACAAATTATCTTAGACCTGGAATTAAAAGAGGAAACTTTACTTCTCATGAAGAAGGAATGATCATTCACTTGCAAGCCTTATTGGGTAACAAGTAAAATCTCAAAACAAAATCTTTATAATATTTTCATTATATATATATACAAAACCCTAAATCTTCTTTATATGGTTTTGGATTCAAAGATGGGCATCAATAGCATCATATCTACCACAAAGAACTGATAATGATATCAAGAATTATTGGAACACACATTTAAAGAAGAAGCTTAACAAATCAGAGAATGATCATCATCAAGAAAGAAACATTTCAGATAATAACAACATAACTTTGCAAAATTCAGCATCAAGAAACATCATTAATCATAGATCTACTTATGCTTCAAGCACTGAGAACATATCTCGTCTTCTTGAAGGTTGGATGAGAGCATCACCAAAGAGTAATAATAATACTAACAATTTCTTGGATCCAAAAATGTATGAGCAAAGTTCTTGGGAAGGTAAAAGAATCATCAATGGTCATGATCATGATCATAATGATGATGATGATCAAAGATTTGGTGTTATTAGTCCAAAGATTTTAGAGAATAACAAATGTGAAGATGGTGATAATGATGATAATGATGATGATCATAATGCAAATCCACCATTGACATTTATTGAGAAATGGCTTTTGGAAGAAACAAGTACTAATGGAGGTCAAATGGAAGAGATGAGCCAATTGATGGAACTATCTAATATGCTTTAACTCTCACACTTGTGAATTTTATTAATGAGAACTACTAATTTTATAAATATATATACAAAATAAAAAGAAACTAGAAGATATAATATCACATGTTTTCTAGTTTCTCTTAAGATATTTGTAGTTAAAAAATGTTTTACTACATATATATAAGTTGTAACTAATCTAAATTTGTCTAGTCATTTATCAATCAATAAAATTAAATCACTTTCAAAGTTTAGATACAATCATAATTATTATTCTTTTTTCTCTTATATAAATAATTATTGTTTTTGCTCACAAATCACATCAATTTATTACTATAAGATAAAATTGGAATAGAGATGACATTAAAAGCCATCTTCATACACAAAAATGTGTGATCTTTATATTTTAAGAAGTTATGAAATAATTATGAATTGAGAATTGTAGGCCATCCATGCTAATTAAGGATGGATAGTTTATATGTATTATTAGAGAGGAACCCACACGTAATTATCACTAAGCATCAAATTAAATGACAAGGACATGCCTTCAAGATATCCTCATAAAAACGAAGTATGAGTTACCGAATCTCTAAACCGCAAAAAATATATATATATATATATATATATATATATATATATATATAGTGGCGGTCCCAAGAAATTATTTTCACTAGTTCAAAAGTAGGGGTAAGAGTTCGGTTATCCGGCTCGGTTTGGATCGGTACCGGTTTTTCAGTTCTTTTAAAATAAGATCTATATAGGAACATTAAAAAACTAGATCGGTTCGGTTCTAGGTCCGTTTGGATTTAAAATTTTGGAATCATTTGAGAACCAATATCGTAATAGTTCTAGTACGGTTCATATATTTTACCCAAAAATACCCAAAAGAACTTAAAGAACCAAAAACATTCAAAATATTTGAAACCGAAAATACCCAAGAGACCAAAAAATATCAAAAAAACTGAAAATACACAAAATATTCAAGACCGAAAATATCCAAAAGAACCAAAAATATCCGAAAAACCAAAAATATCTAAAAATAACATAAAAATATCCAAAATTAGTAAGTTTTTTAAGAATAAATTAGATTAAAATTTATGTTTATCTCTATTATACACAATATTCGGCTTATTGATAATTCTAATCTTATAAAGAAAATAAATTTCATAGGTGAAATTTTCTTATAACTTAATCTTTAATGGTTAAAAAAAAAGTAATATGGACTTCAAATATTTAGGCGGTTCAAAATTACTATTTTTTAGTTTAAATAATAATCTGTATATATTGAATTTTTTTTTACAAACAAATGGTAGGTCACTTGCATAGTGAAGAGACCACGTGGGTTCGCCCTTGTATATATATATATATATATATATATATATATAGTTTAAAACCCGGAAAAAAGTTTATAACCCCCTCTCAAATTCCATGATCCGACCTGGAAATGGTTATTAGGATTAACTCTGAAATTTTGGGGGTGGAACAAAATTAAAAAAAACATAAGCTAATATCTCATCTATTTATTTTTTGTTTTGTATATAAAATATTACTTTTTTGGAGCCTATAAAATATAAGGACAGACGAATAAAATGTAGAAGTTTTAGGTGAATGTTTCATTTGCCTATGCCCAGAACCGATCCTGATGGGCTATATTGTAGTCATTTTCTTCTCTCACATTTGTTGAAAACTTAGCAATAGTTCTGAAAATAATTAATTTAGCATAGTTTACTTATTTTTCCTTTTATCATTCTTAATTCATGCAAGGAATTTACTACACCTATGGCCCCTATATGGTTTGTCTTGTTCAATAAATATAAGGTGTGGCTTAAATAAATCATAGACCCACACATTATATAACAACGACTAGGCTCAAGCTAAAATAGCACTAAGTAAATATAAGATGTTAAAAAAAATGGGTTATTACTCTATGGATAGTTGAGACTCCAATGATTTTTTTGAACTTGTGACTTGTTTTATGTTTAGAAAAAATAAAATAATTGGGTTGAATTCTAACAAATTTTATTTACTCAAAATTTTTACGGATTTGCCTTATCGAATTATACCAAACCCTTTTTTTGTCATTTCAATTTATCTGTCACAACGGAAAAAATTTAAGGTTTAAGGTTTAGGGTTTAGTAACTCAAACCTTATTAAAAGAATAAATTACATTCTTATACCGAGTGGTTATATTCGATATTTGATTTAATAAAGACTTTAAAAAAAGTTTACTTGCACTCCTAATTAATCAAGAATTAACGGCACTAAATACATATATTAACTATTCTGTTAAAAATCTCAAATTCATTGATTTGAATAATTAGGTTGATAAGTCTATGCATCACTAAAAAAATGAAAAATCGTTTAGATTATTTACTAGAATTTGGACAATAGTTTAGGTTATTTTTTAATAGGATTTAAACTATTATATCAAAATTTTAAATGATCCATAAAAAAATTGATAAAATAAAAAAAAAAATGTTAGTAGATGGTATAAAATTTCCAAAATAACATGTTAACTTTAATAACTCGACCTCCATAATTATTCTCTCTCGAACTACATTAATTTCAACCACAATTCTTATTCTTTTTGGCTTGACTGTTAGAGATTCATACTTTTTTTCCAATGGATACTCTTCCTTTCACGTTTTAGCTGATGAAACCTTTTTATACTAAGTTCAAATCACTTGAAAAAGAAAAGAAAAAATCATTTTTTGTAAAAATCATTTCGATATCCAGAGAGATTGATTCCTATTCGATCTATATCTCTCGGATTGTGTTTCATGCTGCTACTCGGTTTCATATTGCCATGGATCTTTCGACCTGCATATAAGAATTTCTACTTTTTTATTTTGTACTTATGCAATTGTTTTGACTTTTTTATTGTGCAGGGTCTTTGTGATCGCAAGAAGTGTAGGAGTTGGAAATAAAATACAAAATATGCTTTCTACTTATGATTGTGTTGTCATTTGGAAGCTATAGACGCCAATTTCGTTGACAAATAAGGTTTAATAGCAATTATAAATTGATAATATCTTACGTCTTCTAGCAATATAAATAGAACTTTCTTTGGTTCAAAATTTGAGGTTTGGTTTGTTAAAACACATAGCTTTTAGTATTCTACCAAACTCTGTGGGTAGTTTAAGAATGTAAGCTTTTAGTATTCAAGTTTATCACTTTAATATTTTATACTTTCTCATCTTCCTACAAGAATAGCTACTATTTTGATTAGTTTGAGGGTTTGGATCACTTATTATGTTTTCAATAGCTAATTGTTGAAGGACATAAACTTGTAAACTGGCATCAGCTCTGCTACCAAAAAGTTTCAAAAACCAAAAAAGATAGATAGATACAGAGAAACTAATTTGGTGGTTCTATTTGTTTTACTTTGTTTCAGATTTCTTATAGGCTCTTTGAACTTACCACACTTTTAAAATAGCTTTTATACCAACCAAAGATGATAACCGTCTTGTCTACAATACCATCTATGAACTCATTATCTGCACTTGTTCTCAACTGTTCTCATCACAATTCCTCAAAAAATGGTTAGTCAAAAGAACTTTATTTTGAGTCGATTATTTGATTTAGAAATTTCAAAGTTTTATTTTCATTTTCTTCGGAAACAACATGTGTCATGGTCTCCTCGTTGCTCTCATTATTCCATATGCAACAATTGTGTTGAGCGCTTTGATCATCATTGCATGTGGGTTGGCCAATGCATTGGACTTGTGAGCTCATTTAAAAGTATATCTACTATAGAAAAGATAGAACTGATAGATACTTATCCATAGAAATTGTGTGAGGTTTCCGTTCTCTTGACTGAAGATGCCCTTTAATTTCTCTGCCTTTGAAAGTTTCGTTCGTTGGCATAGAAAGTATAAGTACTCCTTTATGTTTGTTTCTTCAGCAACACTTCTCTGCATCTATGTGTTCTCACATGTTTTCACTTGTACCTCATAATTACAACCCAGGTCAATTGGTTCATTTATTTCAAAATTATGTTTTCTACTCGCAATTGCTTGTATTGTATGCTGGAGTTATTATGCAATATTATCATATATTCGAATCATGCATGAGTTTACTGTAATCAAATCTCAGGCTACTTATGAGAATTTCCGGTACAGTAGAATGATTGTCCATAATTGTGACAGTGGCAGTGCAAATGAATTTCTTGGAGGTATTTTGCGCAAAGGTTAAGCCTTAAAGGAACAACGAAGAAAAACCTGAAGAGTTATTACTCTGCCTACAACAAACATATAATCAAACAAAAAAAGAGGATGAAATTGGGTCTAGACATTGGGGACAATGTAAGGGATATGATGTAACACAGAAGAAGCCAAAAATCATCAACCTCATCATATGCTTTAGATATTGACCAATATGTACTTGAGTCTACTAAGAGAGAAACAAGATATGAAAGTTGGGAAGAAGAAGTGGGTACAGCAAAAGCTGATGAGCTGATGATGTAACAACCAGAGAGAGTCGAAGCTATGCAACAACAAATAAAGGAAGGTGATAAGTTTAAATATTGTGGATTACTTTGTTTTTAATTGATTCAAACACTTGAAGAGTATCTTCTTTTAGGACACAAGTTTGAAGAATTGGTCTGTGAAACAATGTAGAATTCTACTATGTATTTGTGTTGATAATATCTTCAAATTTTCATGTTTTATTTCGGCATGAATCCAAGCTGTCATCTTTTTCTTTAGATAATAGTTATCATGTTATACATATTAGTTTAATTCTACATATATGATTAAATTTTATTCGGAAAGTGGTTTAGTGAGATAATTAAAGTTGCATCTCTGCATTATTTAACATTGGAATTCAATTCTAAATAACTACAAAACCTTGTTTTATAAAAATGATAGCAATAACAAGAGAAAAAAGAACGTAATTAAGAAACATAAATGTCCGGTTTTGGTCTTCGTTAGAGGCTCTTTAGAAATTTTCTTCGATCATGCATATTGAGATGGTAAGGTTGATAATTTGTTTTTTAGAATTCGACAACAAGCTGCCAATCTCTATCATGCATATTGTCATAATCTTATAGTTTTTACTTATAAACTCGCGATTACACCAATTACAAAAATGTGGGTGTTAAAGTTACTCTTGTGTCTGTCTTATCGTTCTTTGTTTTATTACTCTGGAACTAGATTTAAGTTATGGCCGCTTCTTTTTTCTAAATGTTCAAAAACATGAAATCATCGTGAAGTGAAACTATACTATTTAAGAAGCTATTCATAAATCAAACTCGCAATGCGCATGTACCGGCCTAATGATACTTGAAACAAGAGAATTTTTAATGTGGAGGTTATGAACATGGTTGGTTGATGATCTCAACGTCAAAATTGGACAGGGAGATTCATGCCTTCTGTTGCATGAAATACCCCCAAGAATGGAAAGTTTACGACATCTCTTGTAGCTGCTTGGAGAGGAACAAAACGATTAGTAAAGGAAGGAACATTGCTTGATACCATGAGGTTGAGAAGTACGTACCTGATATATATATGTATGCGCAAAACACATTTTCAATTGTGTTCTAGTCTATGAAGAAAATTATACAGCAACACAAGTGCTGAGGAGTGCTTCTTCCTCCAATACATCCTACACTCAAAAAGAAACAACTAATATTTGATAAGAGCAGGAAGTGACGCATGAAGTTCTGACAAGCATTGGAACATCCAGTTTAGTAATTGTTCTTTCGGTAGCTCCAATAGAAGTTCAGCCTGCATAATGTCATGTAAAACCCATCTTAAGCGACAAAGACAGACACCAACCAGAGCCGGTTCTGAGCCCAAGCATACGCTAGCGGCTCTTTTTCCAATTTAAAAATTTTAGTTAAGAAAACTGCCCATTTTTTGGAAAATTATACAATTTTGGCCTATTTTTCCATTGTAGATTGTGGTCCTTAGAAAATTTTAAAATCTCAGGATCGGTCATGACCCCAACACTAGTAATTTACTCATCAATATACCATTAGAGCTGGGAATTCGGTTCAATCAGTTCGGTTCGGGTCGGTTTTTTCGATTTTTGGATTTTGTGCCGAACTAAACCGAATAAAATATCGGTTCGGTTCGGAAATCGGTTTATTCAATTCACTTTTTGGTTTTGAAGTTAGGTTTATTCGGTTAGTTTTTGGTTAAGTTTTTGTTATTTTTTCGGTTTTTTCGGTTTATACAGTTTTTTTTTGTTTATTCGGTTATTTTCGGTTTATCGGTTTGGTTCGGTTCGGTTTGGTTACCGAAATTGAAATTTTTGGGGCCGTTCGGTTATTGAAACATAATTTGGTTCCGTTCGAAAAATATCGGTTTGGTTCGGTTTATATTCCCAGTCCTACATACCATTATTTGATCTCCTTCGTATCTCAAGGAGCTTCGGTAAACGTCAGAATTCATGGAATCTGTTATCACATTGAACACCTTCTTACTCATATTGGTTTTCATTACAACCATCTTCCCTGCTGCATAAATTCTGTTTACTCCAAGATCAGCTGCCATACGTCTCACATACAGTTTCTTTAATATAATCTCCATGGAGTAAGGTTCTTTCCCATATTGACGACGCAGGTTTTCTGTGAATTGCATTAGATTCCACATATCTCTCTCAGCCGCTTTTTCAGCTTCATTGATGATCTCCATCGGATTTTCCAGGTAATTTACATACTCCGACGGAAGCCGCAAATTTATATTTATATCAATCTGAAATACATAGAAACAGAAAAAAGGAATTAGAACCAGTTCATTCATTACATAGGGGTGGGCGTTCGGTTTTAGGTTCGGATTCGGTTCGGATAATTCGGATTTCGGATAATTCGGTTAAGGGCATATAGGAACCATTCGGGTTATTTAAAAATTTGGTTCGGATTCGGTTCGGATCCATTCGGGTTCGGATCGGTTTTTCATTTTTATTAGGATCCGAAATGGAACCAAAACTCCAAAATATCCGTAAAAAATCCAAATTATCCGAACAACTTAGCTAAAATCCAAGTTAATCGAATCAAAAATCTAAACAAAAACCCATAAATATCCTAGTTACCTTACTAAAAAAACTATTTTTTCTACCTAAAATCCTAACTATCCGATCACAGTTACATATATAGTCATACATATACGAATGTTTCGGTTATACTTTCGGGTTTCGGTTCGGTTCGGGTTCGAATTCGGTTTTTCGGATTGAGATATATAGGAACCGTTCGGGTTATGTGGAACAACTTCTCGGTTTCGGTTTTTTCGGTTCGGATTTCGGGTTTCGATTTAGTCATTTTTAATCTAAAAGAACAGTTTTCTTACAAGTTTAAAATGGAAAATACCTTCACCAAGTTGTACGGAACAGAAAAAATACGGAGTTCCTCCACCTAGAAACAAAATGATAAGACTTATAAGTCACTAAACAAGCAAAATTTATAAAGAAAGGAAAAAACAAGAGACTTTAAGCATAAAACACCTTGGACAGACTTTCAAAAAGCATTTCAAAGAAGAGATCAATGCCGACATTTCCAACATCCCCAGTCTGTTGTTCACCAAATATTGTCCCAAAACCTCTTATACCCATATCCCTCTCCGCAAGTTGGAAACCTTGTCCAAGTTCACGGCACTCTTCAAGAGCACTAAGCCTTTCCTACATTGTTAGCTTGCACATTACATGCCAGAGTATGCCAACGGAATAGAACGATTAAAGTCACTCCGAATACCAGTGCTTGTTCCGAGAGCAGCGATTTATCAGGATAAAATAGGTAGGCATGAGCTTCTTTATCAGCGCGGCCAACTCTTCCACGCAACTATACACAACAATAAGAGAAAGATATATAAGAAGCTAGTCAGTCACCTTTTCTTATTCAGGGATATAACTACTATAGCAACAAACCTGGTACAACTGAGCGAGCCCAAATTGTTGAACATCTTGAATGATTATGGTATTTGCATTTTGAATATCAAGTCCGCTTTCAACTATATTAGTGCATATGAGGATTTTGATCTTTCCTTGCGCAAATCTCTCCATGGTTTCCTCTAATTGTTTTGAGTATTGCTGTGAAGAACATTCACGATAGGGCAACAGTATTGCTTAGGAGGATTCCACGAAACGTACATTCTCTTATGTATGAGCATCCAAATGTCTAGTACAGTTAAGAAAGGCCACAACATACCTTTCCATGTGCCATAGCAATGTCAATATCTGGAAACGCCTCTTCAAGAAAATCCAACACTTCCTCTAAACCTGATAAGGGAAAATAAAGTGGTAAATCAGTACCTGAACAATGCAAAGGCTGGTAATGAAATAAAAATCCCCATGGTCAACAAGTTTTTGATTCTACTTGTGTTAAGTTGACCAATAGTAGAGGTAGTCATATTAAGAGACAATGTAGAGAGAGTCAAAGTTTATAAGGCATTCTACCTTTAATCCGAGGTAAGACATAGAAAACTTGACCACCACGACCCAGCTCGTTTTTTATTGCTTTGATTACCTTTTCCTTGTGGAACGATGAAAGGTGTGTTTTTATGGGAATCCTCTCTGGAGGCGGGGTAGAGATCAAACTGAAAGGAGGTGAAAACAAAGGGATGTTAATCTCGTATTCTCGAAGTGAGTAAATAATCTGAAACACACCCAGTCTCAACCTGGCATCCCGGAATCCAGTCAAAGCTAAGTATAGTGTCCTTGGTATGGGTGTTGCGGATAGGGTAAGCACATCTACTGATGTTTTAAAAGATGCAATCTTTTCTTTCTGCTTGACCCCAAATCTCTGTAGAGTTAGAAAAGACTTCTATTAACTAATCCAAGAATCTTTCAGAGACCATGGCATAAACAACAAATTTTCAACGAATTATAACAAAACCTGTTCTTCATCGACCACAAGGAGGCCTAGATTACTGTACACAACACGGCTTCCGAGAAGTGAGTGAGTACCTACAATGATATTGAGATGCCCATTTTTTATCATTTCCAAATACTCATCCTTCTCTGCTTTCGTCTGCATGATATTGAAAAAATGTGACTTGTCAATTCCAGGTTAAATTATGAACAATCAGCAGACACTCAATAGAGAACAGAGAGCTTCCATGTAAGCCCAGGAGCACTAAAACACAATTAAGTGGTCTGCATTGAGGCGAACTTATGGAAGTATTTATCATAAAAAAAAAAGTAATCTCAAAACCTGAAATCGACTTAAAAGGCCGACTTTGATTTGTGGATGCGAGGAAAACCGTTCGGAGATAACTTCATAATGTTGCTTCGCCAATACAATTGTTGGTGCTAAAACCATAGCTTGTTTTCCAGCTGAGACCACACAAAAGATGGCCCGTAACGCGACCTCTGTTTTACCAAATCCAACGTCTCCACAGATCAATCGGTCCATTGGTGTTTCTCTCTCAGTCAAATCTTTCTCAACGTCAAGGAAAGCCTGCAAGGAGAAGTTAGCTTGAGTGAAAGAATATCAATGATGAAAACTAAAAGATATAGCAGCAATACCTGCTTTTGGTCAGGTGTAGCATTATAAGGAAATTGAGCTGCAAAATCATCCATGCTTGGGTTTTTTGGATAGGGATATCTCTTCTGTCTAAGCCTATGAAGATATAGTTCCATCAAGTCAACCACCATTTTCTGGATTGCAACTTTTCCTTTGGTTTTTCTTCTTTCCCAAACACTAGTGTCACTCAGCCGACTCAAAGTCCGAGGCCGCTTGGTCTCATTTGGTCTGGAACAGAGGACAAATATGACATCCAACATGAGACAAGAGACAGGACGCCAATTAGGAGACAAAACAAAGACACATGAGAAGTTGTAACTTGCAAGAGAGGACGTACAGATTGTATCGGTAGAGCAGACGCGAGGCCTGCTTGAGGGGAAGCTTAGCCATGCCGTCTGCATATTCTATAAAGACATATTCAAGGGGCTCTGAAGAATCCTTGGGGACATCAAACTTTATCCCAACAAAACGGCCAATGCCAACTTTCTTGTGCACCACATAATCACCGGAGAGGAGAGTATAAGGGTCAACCTTGTAGCTAAAAGCACCGGAAGAAGCGTCTGTGACTTGCCTAAACCCTTTGAGCTTCTGCAACCCTCTCTCTTGTTGTTCTCTGACCATCTGAATGTACTTGTCAGCCTCCTCAGAGTCCATGGCGGGCCTAACAGTCTCTCTCTTGCCAAGGTCGCGCCGTATCCTCTCATTGAGGAGAGAAATGGAATCGGATTCAGGTAACGCCTGCTTCTCTCTCCATCTGGTAGGTTTTGCAGCAGTTGAAGAGAGAGAGGAAAGAGCCACGAGAGAGTGTCGGGAAGAGAAGGAGCGCCTGACAGAGATAAGCCTCCGTGACTGAGGAAAGGAGCAGAAGTCGAAGATGAGGGGTGTAGTCGTAATCAAGTCGGGAATTGGGAGCAAAGATGACATTTTTGATTGCTTATACAAGGAGCAGGAAGGAAGCAAGTTGTTTCTGTACGGAGCTTATCTTCCTGCGTCGGATTTAAAACATCAAACATATAATAAAGCGTACGCCAATGGCTACTATAAAAACACATACTTTGGTTTGTTGGCTTAAACAGGTGAAGAAACAACCTCTTGTGTTCCCTACAAATAGGAAATTAGAAAAGATTCGAGTTATGAAGATGACCGAAGACGCAATGACAAAGAGTAGAATAATGAAAGAATCTATAGGGTCTAAAAACATATTGAAAGGATAAGGATTGCAAAGAACATACTGTGCTGGAAATAAAGACCGAACCAAACCGAAATTTTCCGAACCAAACCAAACTGAACCGAAATTTTTTTTATAACCGATCGGCACAAAAAAAACAATTCGGATAACCGAACCGAACCGATAACCGAAAATAACCGAAAAACAAAAAAAAACTAGAAAAACCAAATCAAAATATGTGAAAATAACGAAAAAATTCGAAAAAACCGAAAAATAAGCAAAAATTAACCGAATTTCAAAAACAAAAACCGAACCGAACCGAAATTTTTTTCGGTTCAATTCGGAACACATACCCAAAAACCGAAATAACCGCAAACCGAAATTTCCAATCCGTTCCGAACCGACCCGATTCCCAGCCCTAGCCCTTGAACATACCTTAGCAAGACGATGACGACTTATAGAATAAAATTAGCTGTTGGTTTCTTTTGGTTGTTGCAGGATAAACCAATTAAGAATTTGGTTTGGTTTAATTACTTCTGGTTTATTTTCGGTTTAGTTATTTTGGTATAGACGACGGAAATAATAAATCCGAAGAAGAACTTCCGGCAGAGAGAAGCTAACTCCGCCGTATACACTGCTAAATTTCTCACCGTCCGCTAGTACTGAAACATTCGATTACCAAGCGGAACACCATGTTCACTCTCTTGTGTCCACTCACGGGGAATATAAAAACACTAATCGTTCAAAATCAGTCAAAATACTGAGATTACAGAGCTGCCTCCATGGAAGAAAGATCCGATCAGTGTAATCGCTTGAGACTGCTTGACTGGTCTGATCGATGACCATGTGTGACTGACTGGTGATGGGAGGAGATTGAAGGGATAGGTGGAATCTGGTGTAGTATGGTGTACTGTAAGACGCTGTATGTGGGTGAGTAAATTCCCAATTTATTATTTATTTATTTTCGAGAAAAATGTTAATGAAATTCTTTGAAACACCGTACACAAAAGTTTAAATTTCAAAAATACCATACACTCCCAAAACTTCCAAAAATATCACACACTCTCAAATGTTTCAAAAATATCACAAATATTAAAACTGAATTTTAAAGGTTTATAATTTAAAATTTTGGGTTTGGGTTCACTAAATAGAGTTTAAGGTTTATTTTTGAAAGGGGTAGGGTTTGGTTTTGAGGTTTTATGATTTAAATTTAAAGTTTTAAAGCTATTTCAATTTTTTATGGTATTTTTGGAACAAAAACATTTTTGTGGTATTTTTGGAATTTTTGCGAATGTGTGGTATTTTTGAAATAAACTTAGTTTTTGGTTGTATTTTTGAGAATGCCTCAATTCTGAATTCATATAGGTCTTATTCACAGAGCCGTTCTTGAGCACAAGCAGAGCAAACATTAGCTTGTGGCCCTTTTTTTTAGTTAAAAAATTTTTGTTAAGAAAACAGCCCGTTTTAAAAAAAATATATACAAATTCGGCCTATTTTTTTGTTGTCGATTGCGGCCTTTGCAAATTTTTTAAATCTCAGGACCGGCCCTGCTTATTCAACATTAAATTTGATATTATATTTTAAAATTTGCTGGTATTAATTTTTTGAATTTGAAATATGCTTTTTAATAGGGTTTGAATCTAGTTTTATTCGATAAATATTTTAAATCAAATCTAATGTTATTTAAATCATATATGTTATATTTACATATATGATTTTAATTGTAAATATAAAAGAGTTAATTTTAAAAGAAGTAACAACCCATAGTAAATGTGTTAAATTTATACATATATGTATTTTAAGTGAGTTTATTTTAGTGATCTTCCATTTTGTATCAAGATAAAATTATAGTTAAAAATAAAATTTGTATCAAGATCAGTTTTATTTCAATGTGAGAAAATTCTTTATATTATACTAAAAATAACTATGGATTACACTCTCTCTATTCATCTCTGATCTCTACCTTATATTTATATTCCAAACCAGTAACATTATCATTAAATATACATCAATATTTACATTAGTTAATGTATCATAAGCTCATAAGTTTTCAAAAATGATGATAATTCTTCTTCTTCGTATGAGTTACCAAAACTCTAAATGTATATATAGATAAATAGTTTAACAACCGGAAAATTTTATAATCCCTTTTCAAATCCTATGATTAGACCTAAAAATAGCTATATGGTCAGGACTGACTTTAAAATTATGGGGGTTTGAGATTAAAAAACCGATCTAATATTTTATGTACTTGTTATTTGAGTTAATATTTGCTTTTTTATAAAAAAAAAAAATTTAAAGACATATAAAATATGAAAAACTATGCAAAATAAAATAAATAAATCAAGGGTTTAAGGCCAATGTTTCACTAGACTAACCTATTACCAACCTGTATATGGTAGTCATTTTCTTCTCTCACATTTGTTGAAAACTTAATTAGCAATAGTTCTGAAATTAATTTAGGACAATACTTTACTTATTTTTCCTTTTATCATTCTTAATTCATGCAAGGAATTTACTACACCTATGGTCCCTAGATGGTTTGTCTTGTTCAATAAATATAAGATTTCTCTTAAATAGATGATAGACCACACATTATACAACAACGACTAGGCTGATTCGACCAATTCATACATTAACTATCACTAAGAATCTAATTTATACATAAATTTATCACATATGCTAATTCATATGTAAATTACTAAAATTTGTCAATTCTTACCCAAACTAATACATTTGTGTTAATTTCAACGATCTCGTTAACGGACTTTAAACTAACGTTAATCAAGCTGATTCAGCAGCCACGTAGATACGTTTAGTCATAAAATAATACGAATCAACGTTTTTTCGTAAAAAAATTTCAGTTTTAACATAATGGCGCCGTTTTGATTTTAGATTTGTTTTAAAAATTCTCTAATTCCTTTTCATTACAATAGATTCAATTACATTACAATTATAATGCACTTTCTAAAAAAATATTTACACTATAATACACTTTTTGCTATTAGTGTGCCTTTCGTTTATTTATTTCAATAATTTTTGTGCTTTTTTATTGAAGAGACTAGAGAAGTTGGGTTGATTTCTGTAAAAATAATGCATAGACCCACTATTTTATAAAATTTTATTTTATTTGTTACTTTTTTCAAAAAGGAATATAATATATATTTTTAAAATAATTAAATTATATTAAATTTATAATTTTCCGTACTGTATAAATACACTTTTGTTTTGGTTTATCAGGACACATAAAAAAAAAAACACAATTTCTCATACGTGTGTACACGACGCTTAACTACAAAATACTAGTTATCTAGTATATACAATTATCATTAAATCTTTTAAACTTTTTTGACCAAAAATCCAATTTAATTGCTGTTACAATTAATTAAAAAATTTCCTAGATTCGTGAGACAGTCTAATAAAATGGGGGGGGGGGGAATCTAAAACAACATAATGCATAAATTTTAAACATCAATTATTTTGATACAAAAAAAGTAAAATGAGGATTTTAAGGTGAAAAAAATATTGTAAAAAATTTTAGATCGAATAAAATTTCAAAAATAACATGTAAGATCTTAATACATCTTTCTCATTACTTCTTTCGTACAAAAAATTAATAAGTCGACCTCCATAATTATTCTTTCTCGAACTACATTAATTTCAACCACACAATTCTTATTCTTTTTGGCTTAACTAAACTTGATTAGTTCTTATTATTCATGTCCCATTTTGTACAAATCCTTGTCTTGTATCACAGAACATGCCACAGCTTGTGCCCAATGCCTCAATCTCGTTTTAACTTGTTGTTCATCTCCTGATAAATTCAATTAAACATTAATACTTTTATATATAAACACCATATAAAAAGAAATAATGAGTGTTCAATCCAAAAAAAATCGAACTGATATTAAATAAATTTGAATTTTATTTAGGAGTACTCAATCCAAAAAAATCGAACCGATACAATAAACCAATATAACTGATATGAAAACTGAAACTAAACCGATCTAACATAAATTTTTTTTTTTTATAAATTAAAAGTTAAAAAACGGAAAAGAAGCAAACCGTCCAAAATAGAATAAATTTTATTTTGGTCGTATTTATTTTATAAATTGATATAACTTATATGAAAAATGAAACAGAACCGATCTAAAAGCATAAAATTTTTATTCTAAATTAAACATATATTTCAGTTAAAAAAACCAGAACATAAACAAACCGTCCAAAATAGAATAAATCTTATTTTGGTCGTATTTATTTTATAAATCGATATAACTTATATGAAAAAATGAAACTGAACCGATCTAAAAAGCATAAATTTTTATTATAAATTAAAGATATATTTCAGTAAAAAAACAAAATCGGAACAGAAGCAAACCGTCCAAATAGAATAATCTTACTTTAGTCGTGTTTATTTTATAAACACGAAAATCTGGAAAAAACTCAAACCAAAATCCGAATTAGACACTCCTAAATCTATTATATGATGATAAATGATCAACAAACATAAAAAAAAAAAAAATTATATATTTACCTGAAGACATAATTTTTAAACCATCTAAGTCGCTTCTAGGACTACCAAAAGAGCTCGATCTATCTCCAAACGAAGTAGCTCGAGAGGAAATAGATCGAAAAGATGAAGATCCACAACTTTGTGGTGAAGAAACAGGTGAAATCTGACGATTCACAGCAAAATAAAGATCTAAAGCAGGCAATGTATTAGTAAGTTTTTGCCCTTGTTCTTCATTAAACCCAAACCCTAATTCAATTGATCCTTTAAGCTCACTCAAATCTTCATCAGTTAAATCATTTCCTTCGTTAATTTGAAGCATTTGGCGACGTCTATGTTCCCAAGCAAGATCTCTTTGAGTCTCTAACATTGAGATTTGCTTAGAGAGACGTTTCTTGATCTTGATTTTTGGTGAATCTAATGGCATCTTTTGAATGATTTCTTCTGATTCGTTTTCGCAAAGTGATGATGATGTTGATACACTCATTGTTGAAGTGGCTTGTTGTACAAGTTAGGTCACAAAACAGTGCCTTTTTATACAAGTTAGCTCATGTAATGTGAAATATAGCAGAAGAAGTTGTAACAAGTTGAGGAAAATTAATGGTTTAAATTTTTTTTAATGGTAAAATGATTAAAAACACACACACACACACTTAAATTTTGTGTTTTTTGTTGGAAAAACTAATTATTTCTTTATTTAGATTTTGCACTTTATTTTTAATGGCTCATTATGTTTTCTATTAATTCATCTAAACAAGAAAAAACACACACTTCACAAAAAGTGTAACTAAAATATAGTTTTATATTCATAACTAAAAATATTTTTCCAACCTAAACACAAATAATGTAACAAAGTATATAGCTCATATGTGTATTTTTCCAAATATAGCAAAAATTAGTAAATTGATTTACTTGTAGCTTTTTTTTAGTTAAAATTTGATGAATCAGAGTTACTGAGTACTAGCTTGATAAATAAAAAAAAACAACTAAACTACTATTATTTTGTTAAATATGTTACAACTTTTTTGATAAAAAAATATGTTACAACTTAAAGATACCAATAATGCAAATAAGTAAAACAACTAACTCAAAGTGTACAAACTCATCAACCCCTAATTTTAATTTTTAGTATTTTTTATCATTACAATAGTAAAATATCCCTTTTTAAAAACAAGATAATCTATCCTTAAATATTATTTTATTTAAAAATATTAGTAATGTTAATAGTTTGTTTAATATTAATTTTAAAGAAATAAATACATTTATGAGAATTTCTACAAAATACCAAAAAATAAACTTGTATTCCACATATATCACATACACAAATTTAAAATAAAATATTAAAATACATTTCCAAAAATAGAATTAACATATAAAATAGATTAAAAATATTAAATTTAAATTTTTGGGTTTAGATTAACGAATTATTTAGAGCTTAGAATTTAATTTGATAAAAATGTGAAAATTAAAAGTGTATTATTTTTGAAATTATTACTAAAAAATAGTAAGTTTAGTGTATTCATATTTATTTATTTTGGTGATGTATATAGAGTCAAATCAATTCTCAACATTTTACATAATGGTTTAATCGGAGATTTGTCTACTGATTTTGGTTTGATCTTAAATCACTAAACCGGGAAAAACCAGAACTAATCCATATAAACTCATAGTTACACTCTCTCTCTCTGTAAATTACATTTTTCTTTGGAACTCTCCTTCCCAATTTTTCCGAGAGAAGATCGAAATGCAGCAGCAAGTAAAAGAAAATCTCAAGATTCTTTAGCTCGATTCTCAGTTTCAGTAAGCTAATCGTGTGAATTTGTTGATGTATGTGTAGGGAAGTAGTAGTGGATCTGAGATGGAGGTTACATGGCAAGACCAGCAAAACATCAATACCTTTAGCCGTTTGAACAATCGATTCCATGAACTTCAAGATGAAATCAAATTCGCTAAGGTTCTCTCTCTTTTCCTTAGGTTTTAATAGTTGATTTGGTGTCGATTTTGTTTCTGCTTCGATTCTAGGGTTTTGAGATTAGTATTGGTAAAAAAAAATTCAATCGGACTTTGAATTTAGGATTTGATTTGTCATTTTGAATACTGTGATAAGATCTGAACTGGTAAACGAACCTAAACATGAGAGCTTGGTTAATCGGAGAAAATGTTAACGAATTTCTTGTTTTTGACTTAACTGATTCAACTGATGAATGCAATTCAATAGAAACCAAAGCTAATATCAAGATTATGATACATTTGTTGAGGAAGCTTTATATTTTCTTGATAGGATTAAACTGTGATACATTGCTTAGAGAATCCAAGCTAATACCATAGGACAAGCTTCATTACTATCTTATCTATCTCTGTATTTTCGTAGTCTTTCCGTAACTATCGCTTTCTACACCATTTGCCTCTCCTTCATTGCTGAATATGAGCCTTTTAGGAGGCTACAAGACCATAGCTATTGTTATTATACCATAGAACAATCTTCTGTACTCTCATATCTATTGTGATATGATCTGAACTGGCGAACGAAACTAAACATGAGAGTTTGGTTAATTCGGAGAAAATGTTAGCGAATTTCTTGTTTTTGACTAACTGATGAATGCAATCCAATAGAAACCAAAGCTAATATCAAGATTATGATAAATTTGTTGAGGAAGCTTTAGATTTTCTTTATTGGAGTAAACTGTGATACATTGCTTAGAGAATCCAAGCTAATACCATAGGACAAGCTTCATTACTCTCATATCTATCTCAGTATTTTCGTAGTCTTTCGATCGTATCGGTCTACTGTATCTATCGCTTTCTACACCATTTGCCTCTCCTTCATTGCTGAATATAAGCCTTTTAGGAGGCTACAAAGACCATAGCTATTGTAATATATCATAGAACACTCTTCTGTACTCTCATATCTATCTCAGCTTTTTTCAATCTCCGGCTGCATCAATCTACTGTATCAAACACTATCTTCATCATCCCTCTCCTTCGTTAGCGAATATGAGGTGTTTAGAGATCTGTCAGAATCATAGCTATTGTAATTGTGTTAGAGTTTAGCAACAATGGGTACTCAGTGTTGTCTTCTTTTATGAAACTTGTATTTAGATTCAATGTCTGAAACTTGATTTCTCCTGTCTTCTTTTTTGATTCATGCTTTCCTTATACGATTTTTGGTTCTTTTCATTCAACTGTGTGTTTCTGTGTCTAACTTGATTGAAAATTTTGTTTATATGCAGGAAAAGTGTGAGAATTTAGAGGATGCAGGAAACGAGTTAATCCTTGCTGATGAAGAGATAGTTCGATTTCAAATCGGAGAAGTGTTTGCGCATATGGATAAAGAAGAAGTTGAAACAAGAATAGAAGATATGAAAGAAGCAACTTGCAAAAGCCTTGAAAAGCTTGAAGAAGAGAAAAAATCAACTGTTTCACAAATGGCAGAGTTGAAAAAGGTATTATATGCTAAATTCAAAGATTCTATCAATCTTGAAGAAGATTAATAGACGACACTGAAATGAATGTGTTAGTAAAAGACCAAGATTGTCAAATTTTTAACACATTGGCTTTTGAGTTTCTATCGTTTTTGGTTACCAGACCAGAGATCGATCATTTTATGTTGTATTGTTATCGGATTCGAATGGGAATACATTTTTTTTTTTACATCAAACATCATATAATATTGATTCACGGTAAAAAGGTTAGCCTTTGTAGCTAATCATCCGGGAACCAAAGTGTTTACGTGGGAAAAAATAGAGTTATGTGATCGAGCTCCCTTGACTAAAGTATCAGCTTGTACATTATGCTTTCTTGAAATAAACGAAATAGTAAGAACTAGAAAATAAGTCTCTTAAGTGCTCAAATTCGTTCTATTTAGTTACTAAAGTTGACTACTCTTTATCTTCATTTATCAGCTTCACTAATTGTAGATAGTCTGACCGAAAGAACATAGTTCCAAAACTAAGTTGCATAGAGCTCTTCATTGCACAAAGCAAGATGTTAAACTCTGCATAAAAGGGGATAAAGTTTGGGTTATCCCAGAAGAACTATATGTTCGGTGCCCTAGTTTGAATTCAAAGACACATCGCCCACCCATAAAATTTGAATTTTTCACCCAAGACGCATTCACTCGGCATCTTGGGTATGATGAAAAACTCAAGAAAGATTTGTAGTTATTGAATTCGGGAGTGAGTGTTAGTAAGGACTAAGATTGTCGAATTTTAAACACATCTGCTTTCGAATTTCTATCGTTTTTGGTTACCAGATCAGAGATCGATCCGATCATTTTATGTTGTATTGTTATCGAACTCGAATGCGAATACAATTTTTCAACACAAAATCAAACAACACGAACACAATCACACAAATACATAACGTGTTTAAAACTCTTCAAATTGGTGTATAACTTGACGGTGGTGCGGCGGAAACAAGCCCACTGCGGCGAGCAGTTTCTTCATCGAGAAACAAATCATTGGCACTACGTAAAGCACCGTGAGCTCCGACGATAACCACACCAATAATCAACGAAACAAGAACGTTTTCACCAACATTTGTATACACCAAAGCCAAAACCGTAACCAAGCTAAGTAAACCAAGAACAATCCGATCATCAACTTCTTTACCAGAAACTACAATCGGATCATTCACGTCTCGTGAGAAATAGAGAAGAATCCAACCGATGAAGACGATGATAAATGCAACCATAGAGATCGGATGATAAATTAAGCCGAGGAAAACAATAACGAGAACGGAGAGAGCGTAATTTCCACGGAAATAAGAGATGTTGTGTCTTAGATTAGCCATAGCTTCGTTGTATGTGTGAGGAAGAGAAAGTGATGATAGATCGAGAAGTTGTGCCCATGGACGTAGTGTTGTGATCATCGATTGTGTAGTTTGTTTGGCTCGTGTAGTTAATGTTCCGATGATTGTGTTTGAAGAAGAAGAAGATCCTCCACCACCACCGGAGGTGTAAGTAAGCGGTGGAGGTTTTTGATTCATTGAGTTTGAACTTTGGATTTTGGAGTAGAGAGGTTTTTGAAAATTTCGTTAGATCTGATTTCAGATTTCAAAACCTTTCGATTTCAAAAGTCGACAAGAGAGGGGCTTGATCGAGACTATTAATTTTTCTTTTGGGACTTTTAGTAATTTATTTATTGAAAATAAAACATCAACTTTTATAGTTTGATTTTGAGTCCATTCGGTATATTTTAACGGAATCTGACTTCAACTACTTACGTTATTCGGTTATTCCACATTATAAAAATATCTAATTGCTACAAATTAGGGGTGGACGTTCGGTTTTCGGTTCAGGTTCGGTTCGGATAATTCAGATTTTGGGTTATTTGATTAGGGGCATATAGAAACCGTTCGAGTTATTTAAAATTTCGGTTCGGATTTGGTTCGGATCTATTCGGGTTCGGTCGGTTTTTTCATTTTTATTAGGATCCGAAATGGAACCGAAAATCCAAAATATCCATAAAAAAATCCAAATTATCCAAACAACCTAGCTAAAATCCAAGTTAATCCAATAAAAAACTCGAAATATTAGACAAAAAACCATAAATAACCTACTCCCTCCGTTTCACAATATAAGTAGTTTTAGGGAAAAAAATTTGTTTCAAAAAGATTGTTGTTTTCACTTTTCAATGCAAAATTTAATGTACTTTTATGTTTTTTGACCTTTTATATTATGCAGAATGATTTATTATTGGTTGGTTTGTTTTGGAATACGGATATTATCTTAAAAAACTTAAAATTAAATAACTTTCTTAATAGTTGTGCACAAACCTTAAACTACATACAATACGAAACAGAGGGAGTAGTTACCTTACTAAAAATCTACATTTTCTACCTAAAATCCTAACTATTTGATCAAAATTACATATATATATATATACAGATTTTTCGGTTATACTTTCGAATTTCGGTTCGGTTCGGGTTTGAATTCGGTTTTTCGGGTTGAGATATATAGGAACCGTTCAGGTTATTTAGAAGAACGATTCGGTTTCGGTTTTTTTCGGTTTGGTTTCGATTCTGATTTCGAGTTTCGGTTTATATGCCCAGCCCTACTACAAATAAATGGTCAATTTGGATTTTAATTCAGTTTTCTCTTATCTAAAACAATACTCCTTCGATTCCAAAATATAAGATTTTCTAGCAAATAAACACAAAAATTAAGAAAGAAATAGTTTAATCCATATGCATTTTCGGCGTTGCCGGTGTAATCCATATGCATGTCAAAAAATTATTACCAAATCATGTATTGAACTAAAAATTAGAATTTGAAGTTGAATTATGATGTATTAAAGTTGATTTATGTCTTTCTTTCTTTTTTCCTAAATTTCAAATAATCCTACCTGTGTTTTATCACTATAAACTAGTTTGATAAAATATTTTGTCATTTTTTGTTCTCTTTGAAAAATTCAAAAAAAGTTGGTAAGCAACACAAAAACTAAACAAACAAAGTTACTAATTCCATATACACAAACCAACATCAAACCATTTCCTTTTGCAAAAATACACCAAAAAACTTACAGTTATACTGAGATTTCATTTACATTCCTTTGAAAGACTTAAAGCTGCTTCTTATGTATTACTCTGAGCAGTACCAAAGTCACAATGGTATTGTATTAGTTGAACACAACAACTATTGCAATGACGGAAGCACGAGCCTATTCAAAGGCTTCAGAACTTCCGTCAGCTGCGCAAACGAAGGCCGCAGATTCGGATCTGTTTGCCAACATTCCATGATGATCCTTCCTACCACAGGATCAAGTTCCTTTGGGATCTCAAGCCGGCGATTTTGGAAACCAACTGCTCCTACTACTTGCATTGGATTCATTCCTCTCCATGGTAATCTCAATGTTGCTAGCTCCCATAGAATTACCCCGAAACTGTACACATCACACCTGTGGCAAAAACCATAAAAACAAACACATAAGTACTATAAGGCTCTGAGTCACCGATTTAGAGAGGTTTATCAGAGTTTCTTGTAGGGTGGGCATTTGGTTTTTTCGATTCGGTTTTTTCAGTTTTCGGTTTTTTCGGGTTTTTTTTGTGCCGATTTGAACCGAATAAAAGTTCAGTTCGGCATTCATGTTCGTTTGGTTCGGTTTTTCAGTTTTATAGTTCGGTTTATTCGGTTCAAAAATCTTAATTTAGATTAAATTTTGGCTAATTTTCGGTTTTTCGATTAATTTTCCGGTTTATTCAGTTGATTTTTAGCCGAACTGAACCGAAATAACTGGATACGCTGAACCAAATTAACCGAACTAAATTCGGTTCGGTTCGGTTTAAATGCCCAGCCCTAGTTTCTTGTACCATAAAACAATAAGAAAATGTGATAAAGCTCTCGAGAGTATAGTGACTAGCCAAGTAGAGAACTGAGTTTTTAAGCTACTCACTTTTCATTTGAAGGCTCATTGCGTAGAACTTCTGGAGCCATCCATTCGGGCTAGCAGATTAAGATCGCACATCAAATCGGTGCTTACAAGCTGGAAATTATATAACTATCATAAAAGTTATGAGATGAAAAGGATTCTCACCGTTCCAGCAGTTGATTTTGAGGATAAAAAAGTATTGTGCTTTAAACGAGACAACCCAAAATCACCGACCTGTAAGTTCAAATACGATTTAAAAACTAAAGTATTAGAGTTAGGTAAAACAAGGACTAGTTACCTTAACATTCCAATTGTTATCAACCAAAAGGTTTGGTGTTTTTAAATCGCGATGAACAATCGTAGGTGTGCTGGCGTGTAAGCAATTCATTCCCATTGCCTAAACAGTAACAGTGAAGTGAAATTAAATGACTAGTTTACAGAAATAAACCTAGGAGAGATTAAATATGATATATAGAACTATATTTCTAACCACATCAAGTGCCATTTTAATACGCCGCCGCTCGTCAATCTGAGATTTAGGTCGATGAAGGATTCGATACAAGCTTCCTCTATAATTAAGAAAAAATGTATAAGATCTTTGAGGGCTAAAGAATCTTTATATGCAATTGATCTGTATTAACAAGACGATGGGCAAACCTTGGCAGAAATTCTGTGACGATGGAGAGGTTTGGAGGACGAGTTACAGCCCCAAGGAAGAAAACAACATTTGGATGACGCAATCTCCTCATAATGCGTACCTTCAGATAAAGAATATATTAACTATGAAGTCAACCCAAACAAAACATTAAAAATTAGCTTTTGAGAATTTTATGAAAAAGGATCTAATCATCTAAAGGCTCTCACTAATATGGATTCTACACCATTCTGCCTACAACGGATAAATTTTGTAAAAAACAAGAAATAGAAATAGTTAGTAGTTGATTGTTCTCCCTTGGCCTCTTGAAATTTGACCTAACTTAATATCATATGCAATAGCGGCTAAGAATACTACCAAACAAACAAAAAAGAACTTATGGCTTACTTCTCTTCTAAACTCGGCCAAAGCATCACCTGAGAAGTCCTGGTCCAAAAATTTCTTGACAGCAACTTCCTAAAAGCAGAAAATGAAAACTTGAAACCTTTGCGAAAAAAAAAGATAAGATAAATACAGCTTGATCAGAAAGAGAGAGTTATTTTAGGTTAAGAAAACTAAAAAGGTGAAAAGTCAAAGGCTTATACTGATGTCCCTGAAGCATTTCTGACTAGTGGCTGAAACAAGCATATCTCTTATTTGTTCAAAGGTACAAGCCTATCTAAAAGTGGATTTTAAACTCTATTTCGCTTAAGGAGCACAATCACTGCTTTGACTGTTAAGGACCAAACATGCATCTAGGCGCTTCATTAACAAATTTGAAAGGTTTATGTATTAAGTTTCAAACCCTATATATTGTGAACACAATTGAAGTGGACCAAGTTCAGGATAAAGTAACAGTTACAAATTGCTACAATACGAATCTTAGAAAGTCAAAAGTAAGGTTCGGCAAAACTAACCGTGCCGTTCCAGTCAGCATGATAGACCTCCCCATAGGACCCTAAACAAAATAAGAGAAGCATTAGAACATGTGATCTCCAAAGACTATATGCTACCTAGAGTGATAATGCCATAGCTATCACTAGTAATTAAAAGAAATGGTAGATAGTAGAAAGGGGAAATGCTATAATTTTTTGCATTAAATGGATACTAACTAGTGTCTGCCAAAAACAAATAAATAGCTGGCAGACCACATTACCTAATCCTATTCTCTCCCCAATCACAAGATCTTTCCAAGGGATTTCACAATCACCAACATCTGCATCATCAAGAACTTGAGGATCATTCCGGTAGGATGTAGAATCAAAAGACGAACTTGTACTTTCTTGATCCTTGAGCCTCCGATCAGACCCACTAGATATGTCATCACTCGTGTACTTTCTATGATCGTGGAGGTGAGATTCATCTTTTTGGTGTCCATTGTTAGTGCTTCTGTTCATATCCTCCACCATACTTTGTGTGAACTGAGTTCCAGTGGAAGTGAAGGATGGTGGCGCAGCAACAGGTGACACAAATGTCACATTGTCTCTGCTAGGCACATTTGGCGGGACAGCTCCATTGGAGCTTGAGGTGGCATTAGAGGAATGGATGTTTCCATAACGAGGCTCACGGTGAAGTTTCGGGAGAAGATTTTCCATGTAACTATTCTCCTTTCTCTTTGGGGCTTCATTGCAACTGTAGTTCTTCCACATCATTGGTGCAGGTGATCTACCAACCACAGGATTGTTTTTCTGTTGATGAAAATCATCGACATTATTCAAACCTGACTTACTGGGCATAAACAGCTTGTCAGCTCCCTTATTTTGAAATGGGTTCAGGTCTGCAAAAAGGTTTTTTGGGTCATCCTCACTATTCTGATTGTATGGAACTATATTCATGTTCGTTCTTGGACTATCATTTATGACTCCTCGACTCCCCCTTGCAATTCCTGTGAATGAAACATTCTCCAAATGATTGGAAATAGTTACGCTAGAAGGTGAAGCAGTTGAATCTATGTTCGGATGTTGCCCAGGGTTTAGCGAATCTGCCCTTTCATCCTCTGGCCTTCTATCCACATAAAAACTATTATCGGCCATAGAATAACTACTGCCTTCATCTTCTGACAGTTTTGGTGCTGAATGCCCAAGGTCATTCGACAACTGCGCTGTGGGAAATTTGTTTCCCTGAGAGATATATGGATCAACTGTATGATCCCTAACACTTGCAAAATCAGCAGGTATAAGCGTCCCAGGATCTGTCATAAGATCAACCAAGTACTCTCTGAAAGGAGGAAAGATATGTTACATTTTCACCAAAAGTCTTTAAAAAATTAATGGAATCATAGTGAAACGGTTATACAAACACCTGTCATCTTCCAGTCTTATCGTGTTCACAGCATCATCCTCGTTGCCCGTGTAGTGGCTACCTTTTACCAACCTACAAGGTAACCTGACACTATCTGCCAAAACCTATATCGGGAAAAGTAAACTGCCCACGAATCAATTCTCCAAATCAAACAAGATATATGAGCATAATCAGCAAGGCAACTGCTTAGGTGTGAACAAATAGTTCTAGCTGTCTCATTCTCACAATCCAGAAGGAAATAATTAACTCCGATATACTACGCAGAGGTAAGATGAAGCACCAAAGATATTATCAGTCACGGCAAGGGCAGAGTCCAACGCAAGAATTTGAAATTCATTGAATTTAGTAAAAGAAAAAGTTTTTTTTAACATGTACAACAAAAAAGTCCGGATTTCCCTTCACAGGCTCACAGCAAATCGCATTTGTTCAGTTATCGTTCACATATGGTTTGATTTGGTAGCCAGTCAATGAAATCAAGGATTACTAGCCAAAAGTAGGAGAAAACAAGAGACTGAATCCATAGAGTGGTTGGAAATTACCTTGAAAAGCAGAGCACGATGCCTTGAAAGACCAATGTTTATGAATCCAATAGGAAATACACAAGTGTTTAGTGCAGCCTTGAACTCACTGCTTTTTTCAGTCCACCTTGCCAATACTATACTGGAATCTTCTGCAGATCCACCCATATGCCCTGTGACAAGTTCAGCCAGCCTCTGTACCAACACATTAACACTGGAACTAGGACAATCCATTGCGACACATTGTGCAATTTGTAGCAACTCATCCAGTGAAGGATCAATTGGTCGATTTACAACTACAGCTTCAAATCCAGGGGTTACTTTATTGCTTTCAAGATCTTCCAGTGAAGGCATTTCTCCCTGCTTTGACAAGTCTGTAGATATACTGTACACATCGTAGAAACTGTCGACCACTTTCTCCTCATAGTCAAGCACGCCATATTCCTACGAGCAGTTACAAGTTGTTCATGTAAAATGACGAGACAGTACAAAAATGGCAAGTTACTAGCAATATTTTATCTTCTATCGACTGTATGGTAAGTTGAAAGTAAAATTATAAGTGAAGTGTGCAAATCGGTGAAGTGCAGCCTATCTACAAAAGCTGAATCTTTGGAGAAAAAACAAAAAGCTGTATAGCATCAAGCAGGTGCAACAACAAAGAAAAATCACCAGAGGGAGCTTCTTTAGCATATGGATCAGTACAGAAGTAATGCAATTCACAGGTACCAATATGAATTTCAATTACCTACGGGATCCAATACATCAACAAGAATCCCCAGAAACATGAAATGCTCAAATGTGGCAATAAAGAAACTCTTATCGATAAGAACTCTAACAAGGCTCAGCACAAGTTGAATTCACTATGATCAAGTCTCAATTAACACAAAGAAAGTATGATTGAGGTGAAGTCCGCATTTCTCTATACAACATGAGAACACTTACCCAGTACTGTCTAGATAACCTCTCAGCCATCACTTCCGATGTATCCCTCCTTGATTCCATCCGATTATGACTTCCTAAGCTAAGAAGCTTCGCCGCTCGGATCTGATGTTTCTCCGGATCCTCACTAGATTGCGAATTCGACGCACTGATCGCTAGGGCTAACTGCACTTGATATTCCTCCTCGGATGATATATAATCCGCTCGAGTTGCAGCAGCAGTTGGAGCCGGAGAGGTGATCGAAGAAGAGCCTCCGTTAACCGGAATCGTCTCAGCGACAGAAGAAGAAGTTGCTGGAGGAATTGCAGCAGCGTGAATTCGATTTTGATCCGATGGTGGGAGAGCATCGTTGGTTCGATTCTGCTCCTGATTTCCACCTCTGTGTAGTTTCTTGAAAATATGCTTCATCGCTTTGAGATTCTTCGTCAGTCAATCACAAGGAAGAAGAAAAAATGGTGGGAGGGAGAAATCAACGACGGAAACTTAGCCGGCGAGGAATAAAGAGAGAGGACGAATTTGTAGGATTTACGATTATGCCACTGTGTTGACCTTTTTGTAAAATTATCCAATTAAAATGAAGCAAAAGGGAAATTTACACGTCGCTAAGGGACCCACACGCTGCAGAATTTTATTTACGCGGCTAATAAGATTAAACCGGATTTATTTCTGGTTCTTCATAACCGGAAATTCAATTGATTAATACAACAACCACCAAATTCAATTCTATAGTTTAAGAACCATGGGTAACTACATTTTATTCAAGTGTTTTATAGTGTTCATCTTTGCAAATTTGATGTTATGACCATGTTCATTTGCCAGTCGCTAGCGGCAACGATTAAAATTGTATTCGTTTGTTAGTCATTGATCCAGCGACTAACCGCAGCGATTTTCTAGCGTTTCAAAATAAATTCAGCGACTTGCTAATCGCTGCTGCTAACGACTGGCAAACGAACATAACCAGCGACTGATAACAGCTGCAGCTAATCGCTGCCGTTAGCGACTGGCAAACGAACAGGCCTATATATTGACTTTATCCTACACTATAAAGTTTAATTAGCTGCAAATCAGATGTTCCAGAAAATGTCAAAATATATTGTAAAGTAATCTTAAATATGGGAACTCTAAATGCACTAGCTTTCTTATATAAAGTATCTACAATCTTTCTTCTTTTGGAGTTCAATGACCATGAAACCATTTCTAAGCATTCTTCCATATCATCACATTCATCAAAAGATAACAAATATAACTTTTTATTTATGATGGTTCTAACATGTATACCTATAGATCAACAAAACTTACAGACTAAACCGCATTCTCTTATGTTACAACACTTCGGCTTTCTCCCTCTCACTCTGAGAATGAGTGTAACAGCTTGTCCTTGGGTTTAGGTATTGCTGAGGTTTTAGCCGGAACTGCTTTTTGCGAAAATCCAAACAATAAGTATATCAATAACTCACAATTGATGCCATTGACAAGAATGAATTAAAGATTAAGAAGTAAATCTATGAGTTCAGACACTAAACATCCCACATTTGTTTCTAACTATGGTTTGTTAGTATATAGGCAACACACTAGTACATGAAGAAAAATGAGAAATGTTAATAAACTTACAGTCAATGCTTGTTTTCAACTTCTTCCTCTTCGTATTACTTACTTGGTCACCACTACGTATAAACTTATAATCTTGTAAAGGATGATACTTCATGGTTTCTAGCTCTTTCTTAGCCATGGAAAATCGATGTTTTACCTCTCTCTGCAATTCCGATTAACAAAAGAGAACGTTTTAAAAAAGAGTTAAAGAGTAGTCGAAACATGATCTGAAAAGCTTTAAGGGATACTCACAAGTGCTCTATTCACACCAGTAATTTGCTGTTTGCATAACTTTATTTCCATGTCGAGTGCACGCAATCGAGCTTCAACAGGAACAGCTGTTTGCTCAACCATTTGTTTATGTCTACCATGTATAACCTCTGGTTGCCAAACATTCAAAGCTACTGATGCTTGCCTGGAAAGAGAGATAACAACAGATTACATCATAAGGATGAATGAGACAAGCACATTAGACTAATATTATCATATCACTTTGATCAACAAACAAACTCAGTTACAGTGCAAATCTATTAGAAGCAAAATGCTTATGCCTCGACGTTTAATTGCTTCTCGAAGCTAAAATAACTGTGGATTCATCTGGAAAGATGTTGTAAATGTATGAGAGATTACCTAACTCTCTGCAAATTTGAAAATTCCAAAGAAGCAGACTGTAATCTCTCAACCTCTTCTGATAATTTAGCTTCCATTTCACGAATCCTTCGATCCCATTCTGAAATTTCACTCTCCTTCCTAAGTAAAGCTCTTCTATAGGAAGCTACTCTTCTCTCCTTATCCCTCTCAAACCTAATTCACCACCACAACTATAACATAAAAACTCACACAGAGACAATACTAAACAAGCAATCTCAGCAGCACAAATTGTTAATAGAAAGCAGACCTTGTTCGATAGATAAACTTGGTGGGAGGAGAATGAGAAGAAGAAGTAGAATCAGGGAAATCGATAAGGAGGAGAACGTGCCAAAGGGAATCCTCGGAGGATAATCGGCGAAGACGGCGAGAAGAGATGGAGAAGCAGCAGAGATCTTTGAAAGAGAAGGAGGAGGAATTGACGCCAATCTCGAGTATCTTCCTCCATAGCTCGTCCGGTAATTCGTCGGCGGAGGACATTCTCCGTTCTTGAATTACTCGATTTTTAATTTTTTTTTTTGGTGACACAAATTATCCAAACCGATACAACCATCTTCCAAACTGACGATGAATGCTGCAATTGGGCCTTTTATGGGCTTTATAAATTGTCTCATATTTGGTAATATTTTTTATGTGATTTGAGTGGGCTATTAAGCTCGTTATCCTAATGGTATTGTAACACATTTTAATTTATTTTTGTTAAAGAAAAATTTCATGAAATACCACAAAAATAAAATTACACCACATTATATTTTTTTAGAATGAAATTTTTTAAAAAAATTCTTACATAGCAAATAATAATATACCATAAACATAAAAATTGAATTTTCAAGTTTTATAATCTAAATGTAGTGTTTCAGTTCATTCATTATAACTTTTGTTTTAAAAGATTAAATTTTAATTTTAGGTTTTGAAATTTAATTCTCAAACTTTTAATTTATGTTATTTTGGTTTAAAAACAAATTTATAGTATAATAAAGTTTTCTTTTTCCTTTACATATGCGAGTGAGTTTTCAAGTTTGTTGTGGATCATGCAATGTTTACTTTGTAAAAAGATATATTGTCCAAACTTTTTACCGACCCCTCAAATTCAAATTCATGATTTAACGGAATTTCTTTTTTCTAATTAATCAGGAAGAGTTTGGACATTTGATCCTAATCTTTCTCTAGATATAGGATAAGCTTTTACTAATATTTGATGACATGATGTAAAGCATCTTTTCCAGTCTTCCACTAAGTATCGAATTAAAATCTTATAATACCAACTCTTGAAGCAGTAACAGATCTAGAAATTAAATTAAATGGAGTCAAAATAAATTTTTACAAAAAGAATTGGTGTCATTTTTATAATGTTAAAATAACTAGCTAATAATTTTTATAATATTACAATATAGCAATATAAATATAAAATCTCATTGGTGTTAATTAATACCATAAAAGTGTATGTAATTCCGCCACTGTCTAAGTAAACTACTAATCCAATACACTGTTGATAATTAAATATAATATTTATGCATCATCATTTTATAAAAACTAGTAGATTAATTCATCAGTTCAGAAATTTTAAATTATTTTATCGACATAGGAATGAGACCAAAAAAAAACATATTTAATAGAAAAGTCAAACAATTATTTTCATATATTGATATCACTAGTTCGTATTGATTTTGTAGACTAGAACTACATTTTTACACGATGAATAAATCAAGAATGTGACAAAAAAAAAAAAAAAAACANGTTTGTCTTGGGTACGTTGTACCACGTGATGGCTTTTTTTTTTTTTTTTCTATTCTGACTTCTGAAGCTATCGTACGAACATATTATATACGTAAACGCTACTATCCAAAAAAATAAAGATAGCTTATCAACCACCACGTAGTTGAATCTTCCGTCGACCACGTGACGTGATCTGTCAATGCGCTGATCACCAGTCGTAAATGGGTCCCACCTTCTTGCCAATTTGCATTGCATTTTGGCTTTTTTTTTTTTTTTTTTTNTTTTTTTTTTTGATAAAACATTTTGGCTTTTGACGAGTCTCCAAAAGACATTTTCTTAGAGGAGCCAAATTATTAATTATTTTATTTAAGTGATAAACTTTAAATTGTAAACAAATTTCTTGAAATATCATTAAAAAAATTAAATTTTAAAACTATTACACGTTTTTAAAAGTGTTAAAAATACAACACACTCTCAAATGTTTTAAAAATATCATAAAAAGTAAATTTTAAGAGTTTAGAATTTTGAAATGTTGAGTTTGGATTCACTAAATAGAGTTTATGGTTCAGTTTTGAAAAGTGTATGATTTGGTTTTAGGATTTTAAAGTTTAAATTTGGAGTTTAAAAGTTATTTTAAATTTCGTGACATTTTTGAAACAAAAATATTTATGTGGTATTTCTATAATTTTTGGTAGTATGTGGTATTTTTGAAATAAACTTAGTTTTTTGTGGTATTTGCGAAAATGCCTCTAAATTATTTTATAATAAGTTTTTTTGTTGATAGAACATGTTATAATAATAAGTTAATAAGTTGGGTTTTGTATAAGAGTGTGACGAGTATTTTCAAGATAAGAAAGAGCAAAAATTAGATTAGGTAAGGTTAGGTTTCAATCATTTTAAGATTTGATTATTGTACAACCTTCTGGAATCTCATATTTCTCACTCTTTTCTCTTTAGTGAAACGGCCTAACTAATGCATCATCTATTATTATTATTTTTTTGTCTTTTTCACTTTACGTGTTTTAAGTATTTTTTATATTTTATTTGTAATGTGATCTGTATTTCATTACTCGATGAACAAAAATTTTAATTAAATTTAAAATAAACATAACAGTAGTTAACTATCTTCTTTTATTTGATAGTATTCTATATATGTAATCCACACTATATTTATTGAGAACTATGTATGTTTTTTGTATTTTTTGTGATAAACCGTGAAAATCCGAGTTTTTGGCCCATAATCTTTTTCATTGTTCGGAATTAGCCGTTAATAATAGTTATTTAAAATATAAATCACTCTTCTCAAAGGATTTGAATTATGTATGTTGAGAGTTTAAGAGATTGACTATGTTATTATAATATACTTATTGAGCTCATCGATTCGAAACAACTCTATAATCAAATACTCCTTCCGTTTCATATTAGTTATCGTTCTGAAGAATAATTTTCGTTTCAAAATATGTGTCGTTTTAGGTTTTCAATGCATAAATTAAATGAATTTGACATTTTTAACCAATAGAATAATCGGAGGAGTTTTTTCTATTGGTTGTTTTAAAATATTTAATGGTGTTTTTATATAAAATAGAGATTTCTTAATTTGTGTGCAAAACTCTAAAACGACAAGTAATTCGAAACGAAGGGAGTATATACTTATTGAATGAATAAGATATACTTATTGAAATAATTTCGAGAATATTAATGATACCATATAAATGAAAATAAAACACGAAAAAACAATAACATCAAGATTTATAGAACTAGTAAACAAATATTTACAATTACTTCTTAACTATAGTGTTAATATATTTTTTATACATTATATGTGTATTTTATTTATATTGACATGTCGTGAGTCAAAGCAAAATAAACATAAGTTTGCGATTTTTTATTTTTAAAATTTTAATTAAGAAAAACGACTCATTTTTTAAAAAATCATGCAAACATCATCTACTTTTTGTTAGATTATGGCTTTATACTTAACACTAGTTGATGTTTTTGTTGCTTTTACTTAAGACTAAAATTCCAAAGCTTTGAAATTTAAATCTAGACTGTGCTTTGGAACTAACATCTAAACTTAAAATCCACAAATCACGTCGGTACTAGAATCGAACTCTCGAAACTAATTAAAAATACTCAAAAAATAACTATTCCCTCCGTTTTTATATATAGGATGTTTTAGAGAAAAAAATTGTTTATAATTAGACAAATTTTTTACATTTCAATATAGTTTTAAGTGCAAATTACAAATTTCAAAATACATTAATTAATAATTTGTAAATTTAATAAAATATTATTGGTTTAAAATCAATAAAATTATATATTTAATAAAACAAAGTATTTATGAGTAACATTAATTTTGATAAACTCAAAATATTTTATAATTAAAAACAGAGGAGATATATTTTAATCAGTCAACATACTCGTATTACTATGCATTAAATTACAAATTGCCCCACAAATTTAAATATTACCCATAATATCATCTCAAGAGTCATCAATGAGATATTTATAATCCACATGGGTAGGGCCACATAGTGTTGTGTTGTCTTCTTCTTTTATTAGTTTCCCATCCAAATTTTGTTTTTTTCAGCACCAAAATTTGTTTTCTTTAAACAATTTTTTTTAAAAATTTGATTTTTTCCTTAAAAAAAGTTATTGATTTTTTTTGTTTCATTATCAATTCAAATAAAGAGAGTTGGAGAAAGAGACGCAGCCTTTAAATATAGGTTGACAGGTTGCAATTTTCTTTATTATGTAAGCTTCAACTAAAGATAATAAAATAATGAATTTTTCAATTTTTTAAATCTATTATATAAAAGTAAGGTTTGTAACTCACAAGGAAGTCACACATCAGCTCTTCTCTACGTGACACATAAGCTTTAATTTTTTTTTATATATTTATATATATGATGTTCGTTACCTATATGCATTGGATTACAATAAATACAAGTAAAATGTGAAATGTTTTTTTTTATTTGCCCCAAGAGCGTTTGACTTCAATTCAGTTGCATATTTCATATTCCAATGCTAATTAATCTTCGTCAACAACTAATTAATCCTATTGTGATTAACCAAAAACGATCCTTCGACTTCAACATCAAACGCTAATATTTAATTAACGCTATAAGGAGCGTAACTCAACTAAAAAAAAGATATGGTGACTGATGGATCATCATCATCATCATCGTCTTCAATCAGAAAGATGGACGTAGATGTGGTAGTAGATGACTCATACTACTCTGCTTTATTCGATTACAATGAAGCTTTCCTAATCTCCGACGAACTACGCGATGGAGCTTTGCCACCAAGAAGCTCTCTTCTCTTCCTTGATCACTCCAAAGGTTGAAAC
>OVBE01000935.1:0-41989 GCA_900406425.1 Iberis pinnata
ATTACGTACGATCATCACTACCATCCGACTCCGCCTTCTCAGCTTGCACTACCAACCAACATCACGCTTTCACGACCTTCTTTCCCGATGGACGACAATCCATCCTCCACGTACCTGATATGCGCCAACACTCCATGCTTTCTCTAGCCGCCTCCCTTCCTATGCGACTGTCTTATACCAACGTTTTGCTTCTTGGGTATATGGTTCTGATTGCCTTGGTGTGTACTCTTTTTCCAGGTTCTAGTTTTTTCCCACAGGGTTTTCTAGAATCGGGTTTTAACGAGGCCACCGGGACAATCACTTAGGAACCATATATATTTTTTCTTTACATATTGCCCAAACATTCTTTTGTAAATAACTATGTCTTTCTTTNATAATAATGATAGTTCCGCCACAACTCTTTTTTAATGATTCATCAATGCTTACACCATACAGAGAAGTAAAGAGATTTCTCATGTTTTTATTTTTGTGAAAAGACTTCTTTATAACTAAGAAACAATCTTCAGTTCTTATACATAAAACTCAAATAAATTCAAATAATGTAGTGTTTAGATAATTTTTGAAAGGTTGCAAATGTATAAATATCCTCTTAAAATAGTTTTAGTTCATTTTCGTTTAAGGGACATATTGAAAGATTGCAACTTTTAACTATTTTGTTAGTTATTTCTTATTTCTGATTTTTATATCGTTTAATCCAAATATATATACTGATATATAAAACATGTGTTATAATATTTAATAAAACTTCTTCTAATTGAACAATATTAAATCATGTTTGGATTGACATTTTGAAAGTTTGGAATAAACTTTATTCCTATTTCTTTTTTTAAGTAAGATTCTTTCTTAAACTAATGTTCAGTTATATGTTATGGCTCTTTAGGATACAGTAAATATCATTTTAACCTTTAGTCAACATATGTGCCATTATATATATGTTTAGTCTAACAGGAAGACACTTTTTTTTGTTCGACACAATTTCTTTTTAGTAGTTTACGTTTTTATTTTGCTAATCAAACTTTTTTTGTAGCCTTATTTATTTTTCGAGTTTATATTTTAGGATTTTGGGTTTACATTTTGGGGTTTTAGATTTAGATTTTGGGGTTTTGAGTTTATATTTTCGGGTTTGGGTTTATATTTTGGGGTTTTGTGTTCATATTTTAGGTTTGAGGTTTATATTTTGGAGTTTTTGGTTTATATTTTGGAGTATCGGGTTTATATTTTAGATTTGGGGTTTATGTTTGGAGTTTTGAGTTTAAATTTGGAGTTCTGGGTTTATATTTTGGGGGTTTTCGGTTTATATTTTGGGGTATTTTGGGTTTTGGGTTTAAATTTTGGGGTGTTGGGTTTATATTTTAGGTTGGGGGTTTATATTTGGAGTTTTGAGTTTATATTTGGGGTTTTGGGTTTATATATGGGGTTTTGGGATTATATGTTCGGATTTTGAGTATTTGTTATTTTCAGTAGTCCGACTATTTTTTCAGTAGTCCGCCTATTGTGTTCAGTACTCCGACTATTACTAGGTTTATATTTTATTACACAAATTCACTATTCACTATTTAGAAAATATAAATCCGTTTTAAATAATTTTAGTCATGTTAGATTCGTAAAAAAAATTATGTTTTCTATGTAATTTTGTGATTATATATTTGTTTTTACATGGTCTTATTTGCAAAATAAAATGAAAGAGGACAAAAAAGAATGAAAGTAATGGAGAGAGAAAAGAAACACGTGTAAGAGAGTGAGAGATAACAAGTGCATATTAATACCAAATATCGAATTATACACCAATATGTATATTTACTTAATTTAGATAAAGATATGCACATTTAGCAAATTAACCCTATAATTTTCTCTAATCTTCCTTATTTAGTTGTAATAAAAACTTTATTTTAGTGTCTTAAATAAAGAAAATATCTTATAAAGACAAAAAGTAGTTCTTAGCTTATGTTTTTAGCTTCCTTTATTCTTAATACTTTCGGCTTCCGCTCACAACTCTAGTTCTCCGCTTTTCACTTTCAGTTTGCGCTTTTAGTTTCTGCTTTCAGCTTCCGCTCTTAGTTTCCGCTTTTAGCTTTCGCTCTTATCTTCCACTCTAGCTACTATTAGCCACTATTTTCTTTACCACTTTACGAATCGTGAGTTATGTGGCTTAATGGGTTACACCGCATCTGGAGATGCATGACGTGGAAAGCTTTCTCAATTATCCGTTAACCTAATTCGTAATTCTCTCTGTTAACATCCATAGCAAGAATCTGATGTTCAAAACAGAAAAAGAGTTAAGATTTTTTCAATTCCGTTTTCGAGTTTTAAGACAAAAAAATAGAGGAGGAAACAACACCGATGTTTAATTGCCGTTATCGGGAAGAGCAAGAGTGGTGGCGAGAAGAGAGTAACTCGTGTAAACTCCTATCTCCATTGTGTTTTTATCGTTAGCAAGCTTGATAAGCATGTTTAAAAATTGTCATTTCTCTGCTGATGTTGTCATTATGTTCCTATTTTGATATTTCACAATGTGGATTTTAGTTGTAGACACTGAAATAAAAATTTAACCGATATTGTAAAAAGAAAACAAACCATGGATGTTTTGCAGTAACTTCCTAAGTTCTTTTATTGATTTTGGTTCTCTTGCATACACTTGTCTCCAAGATATACTGTAATCGGATTTTTGAGTCGTGATTTCTTTAGAAGCCATGATGGATTATCGTCGGAGCTTTGTCTAATTTTAAAGTATAACCGTTTCGGTTCACAAAGTGATAAATTCTCATGATAATGGAACATGAAGGGGGAAAAATTGGTGTTTAATAGTATTATCTTTTTATTAAGCATTGGAAAAATTGTGATTGTGTATTATGTAATAATGTATGCTTCTACTTTGTTTGGTTTCATCTTTGTAATAAAAAACATGATAATGATTTCTTTTATTCTGTTCTTTAGTTACGTAATTGTTGTTACTTGTTAAATATGTAATGTTACACCTGCTCTCATAATCCCTCTTATAATCACATTATTTTTTGGGTCAAATTTATAAATCATATTATATCGATCCGAAAATGAAAATTTTTGATAGTGAATAAATTTTTAAAACAAATAACTATCTTCAATTTTATTGGGGTATCATCACTAAATAACTGTTTCTAGTAAATCTAGTTTTGTTGAATCAAAACTTAACAATTAGGTTTAGGTCTTTGATCTTGTGGGTAAAAGTTAGGAAGAATTTCGTATATTTTTAGGAGTAATTACATGGGTATTTATAGTAGAAATACATGCTTAAAACCCTAATTACATAAATTAACCTAATGGGCCTTGAGCTGGAAGGCCCAGCTCGTCAGATCGACCCATATAGGTTTTGCTCTTCTAAGCCCCTTTCTTCTCTTGATGTCGGCGTCCATCTGGGCCTTAAGTCGAAATGGATTTTTGGGTAGGTACTATACCTAGTATCAACAAGTTTCATGCGGCTATCCTAGAACCAATTTACAATGAACTCTATTGGTTTTATACTAAGCAGTTCTAAATACTAGCCGTTATTGAAAAATCTTACATTCATCATTTAACTTTTATATTACCTTAACAGGTTCAATAATCTCATAAAGACAATTGTATTTCAAAAAATTATACATATATTTGTCAATATATACATTTTCGAAAAATTATAATATTACTAATTATAATTTACTCACAATATTACTTTATACACCTATCCCAAAAATAAACCAAAAAACCCATAATATAAACAAAACTATTTTTATTTTAAACTATTATGCCTATTAGTATTAAAACGATTTATTAGTTTAATAAATAAAACTCAAATCCAATGAATACTTACCTACTTAAATAAAAATAACATTATAGGTAATATGTGAAAATCAATATTTTATAAACAATACAATGATTTCTAGAACATTGGTTTTAACAAACAAACAAATTTTTATAAAGGCTACTCATCTTAATGCAAAACATACATTTGTTACATTTAACATAAAAAAATAAAATGAAAAAAGGAAAGCTAGAACATAAATTTACAAAAAAAATAATTAGCTTACTTTAAATAATATCTAAAATATAGTAGTGGTTTACATAAAATCAATTTTTTATTAGTTTGATAAAGAAAACTCAGTTCCAATAAATAAGTACCTACCTAAAATAAAAACAATAGTATAGGTAATATGTGCAAAATCAATGTTTTATGAAAATATAATGTTTTCTAAAACATCGGTTTCAGTTTTAACAAAAAAAAGTTTTTAAAGACTACTCATCTTAATGCAAAACACACAATCGTTACATCTTAATTAACAAAATAAAAAGAAAAAACAGAAAGCTAGAATATAAATTTACATAAAACAATATTTAACCTACTTTTTAAAATAATATCTAAAATATAGTTTGCATAAAATCAATTTATTTTCAAAATTTAGTGGTTTCCTAATAATGTTTTCTAAAATTATGGTATTATACTAAAAATTTTAATAAAAAAATGCTACAAAACAAGAAATTATATGAAGAGACTTAAGATTTTGTTCTATACATAAAAACATGAAATACAAATAAAAATATAAACGTCAATACAAATATGATTAACAATCATCAATTTTTTTTTAAGAATTGTAGATATATATATATATATATATATTATATATAACAATCATCATTCTTCAAAAAAAAAATCTACAAGAATGAAAAAAAAACTCATAAAGAATACCTGCAAGTTGAGATGGATAATTATTATCGTTTAATTAGAGTGGAGAACAAAAAAAATTAGAAAAGAACGCTTTACCGTAATTTCTTCATTAACAAATGAACAAATAAGTACAATAAAATATTTATATATGAATAAAAAGACACAACTCAAAAAACAAAAGCATTCAAATGCACATTTTTATTTTTTGGTAATTGCATGATAGAATAAATAAATATATATATATATATATATACAATGATTGAATACAAAAATATATAATTAAATGAAAAGGTCTTATGAAAGTGACAACTATTCAAATGCACCTATTTAATTTAGATTTAAAATTTTAAAGTAAAATTAAGAAAAAAAGTCACAACCATAATGTCTTGATTACCATATTCAATAACTAAAATTAAATATTTAAATATGAATAAAAGACACCATTTAAAAGACAAAACTATTTAAAGGCACCCATTAATTTTTTTGGAATTTCATGATAGAATAAAAATATATAAAGAAATTTAAATGAAAAATAATTTGAAAGGATACAACCATTCAAGTGCACCTATTTAGTTTTGTATGATATAATTTAAATTAAAGAAAAATCATATAAAAACTCATACATTTTCATTAGTACTTGTTCCAAAAAATTATTAATCAGAAATATAACAGAAAAAACAATTTTTTTAATCCAGCCTTCCATTAGTGAAAATTAAAAATTCATAAATGAGACTCTACTATGTTTGCTCGCGGTAATTGTGAACTCTCGGGAGAATCGATGACTGAATAGATCATTTATGACCATCAATTTTAATGAAAGAGGTATAAAAATGAAAAGGTAAAAATAAAAAGACATATCTTAACAAATAACATCTCTTCCATTATTTAAAAAAATATTTTTATAAATATAAAAATTAAGTAATTACAATGAAAGACTAATGGAAAAATGAAAAGAGAAAAAAATGAAAAAACATGTCTTTTCAAATGACATATTTTTCTTTAATATTACTAAATCACAACTTTTAATATATATATTTTTTTTAAATGTAAAAATGCAAAGACAAAAACAAGTACTTCCATTAATATTACTAAATCACAAATTTTATTTTTTTATAAAAATATATGTACAAATGCAAAGACATAGACAAGTATTTTTATTAAAATTAACAAAGTAAGAAGTTACAAATGAAAGACAAAACAAAACAATGAAGAGACATGAATAACAACACAACCTCCAAAAAGATACCTCTTCCATTAATAAAATGAAATGTCAATTTTTTTTAAAAAAAGTCTTATTAAAATTAAAAATTAAGAAGTTACAAATGAAAGACAAAATAAAACAACGAAAAGGCATGAATAACAACACAACCTCCACAAAAGACATATCTTCCATTAATAAAATTAAATTTCAATTTTTTAAAATACTGAAAAATTGAAAGTCATACATCTTTAATTGCACATCTTCCATCAAATATAATTTTTAAAATTAAAAAGTAAGAAGTTACAAATGAAAGACAAAATGAAACAATGAAAAACATAAATAACAACATAACCTCTACAAAACATACATCTTCCATTAATAAAATTATAGATGTGTGACATGCAAAGCATTATTGGATATTCATTTTAGTTTTTTGAATATTGCATAATGGTTTTTAGTTAAAATAAAATAAAATAGAAATTAATTGTGTCTCTCAATAGTAGTTAGTAGACATTTACTTGTTTATTGAAAAATTATAAATTACTAACCATCACAACTATTACTTTACAAAATAAATTTTTGCTAAGTTTGATCCCTTCTAATATTGCTCCATTTTGCCAAGAATATTGAGAATCACTAGTCAAGATGTCTAAGACATCTAAAAACATTTCTTCTTCCACGTATAAAATTTTACTTTAATATTTTTTATATTTTTTGTTGCAAAATTAGTTATTGTTATAACATTTACTCTTTTAATAATTTCAGTTCCTCAGCAAGTTTTATCAACAATTTAGTGGCAACAAATGCTCTAGAACTACCTCAAGGAATTATGATTGGTATTGCAATAAAATTGAGTAAACAATCATTAAAATCAGTTGGAAGTCTATTGTTGGCTAGAAAAGAAGGAAGGAGCATAATTCTAAATAATGTTTTTAAACAACATGTTGATCTTTCCTCTTTCATAAACAATAGTCTCTTTGTTACCAAAAATATTATTATTTTTAAGATTGTGTTGAAGACAATAACTTACAAGCATTATATATTCAGTGTTTGAAAACTATATTATGTATGGTGAACTACAAGAAGGTTAGTTATACATAAGGGGTTCCTCATAAATGAGAGATCAAATAAACATTCTTTTGAATGGTTTGATCTACATTGATAACAGAATTCCTGAGTGGAGGAATAAATTTGAAGAGATTTGTTTGTCAGCTATTGATCTTCAACAAACAATAGTACGTTTTCTACGATTTGATTATGATTTATTTGATGAATCTTGGCAATATCTATTTCCAGAATGCAACTTTAATCATGAAATGTGGGTTTGTTAAACATATTTTTTATTCAAGTATTCAGTTGTCGTTAAATTTTTATGTTTATTTCAGTTGTACTATTTAGTACTATTAAAATACTCTTTGTGTAACGCTTAAACATTTATAAATTTTATTTCTCGAAGAACAGTTGTATACACTTTAATATTCCGTTTCTTCTTCAAATGACACACATTCCATTAAATAGGATGGTTTAAAAGTAAAATGTAAAAAATTGCAAATGAAAGATAATTAAAAGTAAGAGAAAAGAAGTTACAAATGAAATATACAATGAAACAACGAAAATACATGAATAATTACATAACCTCCACAAAAGACACATCTTCCATTAATAAACTAAATTTCAAATATTTGAAATTTTTAAAAAAGAATATCATACCTCTTTAATGGCACCTCTTCCATTAAAGATGATTGTTAAATTAAACAATGAAAAGACATGAAGATAATATAAACTTTCATAAAATACACCTCTTCCGTAAATAAAACTAAATTTCAATTATTAAAATATTAAAAAATTAAAACGAACATAATATAACTTTAATAAAAGACATCTCTTCCATAAATAAAACTAAATTTTAATTATTAAAAATTAAGAAAATTGAAACAAACGTAATATAACTTTTATATAAGACACCTCTTCCATAAATACAACTAAATTTCAATTATTAAAAAAATTTAAAATTGAAACTCATACCTCTTTAATGGCACCTCTTCCACTAAAGAAGATTGTTAATGAAAATATAAAAAGACATGAACATAATATAACTTCCATAAAAGACACATTTTCCATAAATAAAACTAAATTTCGATTATTAAAATATTATAAAAAATTGAATGAAAAGACATGAACATAATATAACTTCCGTACAAGACACATGTTCCATTAATAAAACTAAATTTCAATTATTAAAACAAAAATTGAAACTCATACCTCTTTAATGGCACCTATTTAAAAATTACTTTTGTAGAAGTTATGTTATTATTCAAGTCTTTTCATAATTTTATTTATACCTTTTCATTTCTTATACCTTTTTTTAAATTGATAGTCATAAATGATAAATGATGTATTGTAGGATCTTAATAATGAGCCAAAATTTGCACTAATGAAAAGGTACAAATAAAAAACATACATAAGTTATTTTATCAAAATTAAGAACTAAGTAGATGCGAATGAAACAAAAAATAATGAGAATTACTTTTTGTTCTATACACAAAAACATGAAATCCAAAAAAAATATAAACATCTATAGAAAAAAACTAACATATTCATTTTTTCAAAATTGTAAATATCTTATAATCATCAGACTCAAAAAAATACCTCTAAGTTGAGATGGATAATTATTATCATTGAAGTAGAGAATAGAACAAGAAGATTTCAAAAAGAACGCTTAGCCAAAATTTCTTAATTAACAAATGAACAACAACTACAATTAACTATTTACATATAAATGAAAAAACACAACTGGAAAGTCACAACTATTCAAAGGCACCCTTCCTTTTTTTGATAATTGCATGATAGAATTAAAATATAGAAACAATTACATAAAATAAAAATATATATTATTTTAATAAAAATATAGAAATAATTTGATAAAACAAATGAACAAAAAAAATGAAAAGATATGAATAAAAACCAAAACCTCAACAACAAATACCTATTAATTTAATTAAATTAGATTTTAAATTAGTATAAAATATAATATGAAAAATCATACACTAAAAAGGTAGTTACAAATAAAAGAAAAAATGTGAAGGTGAAAAGACATGAATAAAATCAAAACCTTCCAAGAAGATATATCTTCCCTTAATAAAACTAAATTTCAATTTTATTAAAAATTTGTAAGATTAATAATGAGCCAATATTTGCACTAATGAAAATGTACAAACACAATTCTTTTGAAACAATTTTAAAGTCACAACTATTCAAAGGCAACCCTTTTTTTCTTGATAATTTCATGATAGAATTAATATATAGAAACAATTAGATAAACTAAAAATGTATGTTCCTTTAATAAAAATATAGAAAAAATATGATAAAAAATGAAAAAATGAAAAGACAGGAATAAAAATCATAAAAGTCACAACTATTCAAAGGGCCCTTCCTTTTTTTGATAATTTCATGATAAAATTAAAACATAGAAACAATTCGATAAAATAAAAATATATGTTTACAATTAAAATATAGAAAATAATGAAAAGACATGAATACAACCAAAACCTTAACAACAAACACATATTCCTTTAGTTAAATTAAATTTTGATTTAGTATAAAAATATAAAAATGAAAAATCATACATTAAATAATGTTGTTACAAATAAAAGACAAAATGAGAATGTGAAAAGACATGAATAAAACCAAAACCTCCACAAAAGACTTTAATATAAAAATAAAAAAATGTAAAATCAAACATTAAAAAAGGTAGTTACAAATAAAAGACAAAATGAGAATGTGAAAAGACATGAATAAAACAAAAACCTCCACAAAAGATATCTCTTCCACTAATAAAACTAAATTTTAATTTAATTAAAAAAATTGAAATTCATACATCTTTAATCGCACATCTTCCATTAAAGAGGAATGTTAATAACACAATATAACTTTCATAAAATACACATCTTCCATAAATAAAACAAAATTTCAATTATTAAAAAACTAAAAAATTGAAACTCATACCTTTTTAATGGCACCTATTTAAGATTTTACTTTTGTGGAAGTTATGTTATTATTCATGTTTTTTTTATAACATTATTTATACATTTTCATTTCTTATACATTATTTCTTAAAATTGATAGTCATAAGTGATCTACTGTATGATCTTCATAATGAGCCGAAATTTGCACTAATGAAAATGTACAAATACAAAAATAATTTTATTAAAATTAAGAAGTAAGTAGATACAAATGAAACAAAAAATAATGAGAATTACTTTTTGTTATATACACAAAAAAAGAATCTCAAAGAAAATATAAACAACTATAGAAAAACAACTAACCATCATCATTTTTTTTTTTAAATCTAGATATCTTATAATCATCATACTTATAAAATACCTCTAAGTTGAGATGGGTAATTATTACCATTTAAGTAGAGAAGAGAACAAGAAGATTTCAGGAAAGAACGCTTAGCTAAAATTTCTTAATTAACAAATGAATAATAACTACAAGTAACTATTTATATATGAATGAAAAGACATAACTTAAAAGTCACAACTATTCAAAGACACCTCTTTTTTTTTTTAATTGCATGATAGAACTAAAGTATAGAAACAATTAGAAAAATAAAAATATATATTCCTTTAATAAAAATATAGAAACAATTTGATAAAAAAATGAACAAAAAAATGTAAAGACATGAATAGTAACCAAAACCTCAACAACAAACACATATTCTTTTAATTAAATTAAATTTAAATTTAATATAAAAATATAAAAATGATAAATCATACATTCAAAAAAGGTAGTTACAAATAAAAGACAAAATGAGAATGTGAAAAGACATATATAAAACCAAAACCTCCACAAAATATATCTCTTCCCTTACTAAAACTAAATTTTAATTTAATTAAAAAGTTTTTAAAAAAGATTCAAGTGGCACCCCTTCCATTAAATATGATTGTTATTATTATAAGATTTTCAATTTGGACAACAATTCAAAAGTTATTACTTTGCAGAATTCTAAATAACCAAGTTATTCTCGAACAATTGTTTTGAAAATCGGACCAGATCGGGAATCCGACCAAGTTTAACCTTGAATCGGAAGAGTATCCTTGATATTAAAACCAAATTTAATTGAACTTGGGTTAGAACAGCAAAAACTCGTGAACCAACGACCCAATCGAACCGTCTTGAAGTGGATTAATTGTTAATTAACAATTTTTTTTATTTATTCCAAATTTTAGTGTTTTTCTCATTACTTATTAAAGTATATAATACAATTTAATCTTATTATATGGTGAATATGACACTTGAAAATTATTTAATTCTTTCTTTAAACATTTCAGTATTCTATTAGAAACGCTAAGTTGTATTATATTCCACTAAAAAAATTAAGACATCTACTTTGGAGGATATTGTTAGGTGCTCTCGTTATTAACACGCAACTACTGCGTCGGAATTTATATGCGGATACTATGTGCTCTAGGTGTGGTGCGGCGAATGAAACGTTTCAACATGCTATTTTTGAGTGCCCTCTGGCATTTCAGTGTTGGACGTTGTTTGCTATCCTTACATTAGATGATATTTTTCCCACGGATTATGTTTGCCAACATGCATTACTTACATTCTTTGAAGTCGGACAATCCCTTGGTGAAAGACACAATTGCTTCCTTTCCATATATTTGTAAAGCCATAAATAATAAATGTTTCAAAAACATTGATTGGTATCCGTAGAATATTCTACAACTTGCTATGAAGAAGTCTCGGGAAGGCATATGGACAATCTTTGGCCTCACACCTCCACCTCCGATAGCACGGAGCAAGCCCTTAGCTTTCCTTTGGTGCAAATAAACATTTCTTGTCATGTTGATGGTTCATGGAAATCTAGGGAGCTATTAAGTGCGCTAGGATTGGTATTACAGGAGAATCAGGATACGATTAGTACGATAGGATTGGCAGGAGTTTGAAAGGGTTTTCCTCTCTTCACACAGGATTCCTTAGCCTGCTACGACCTATGGAATTTTTGGTACCACTTCGACGACCTTGCTCAGTCTTCTTTACCGACTCTCTTGAACTCACCAAAATTGTTGTGAATCCTCACGAGTGACCAGTCTTTGAGGCTGAACTACGGGATCTAGAAAAATTGAAGAGGAGTTACCCGGTGTTCCAACTTATCTACAGGAGACGAACTCAAAATGCTCAAGCATATTTTCTTGCTAAATCAGTGAGGCAACATAATTTCTTATTTACTTATGTAGATGAGTCCATCCATGTATGGGTCGATGACCCTAACCATATTTTTTGGTTAAAATTTTTTAATGGAATTCTTTATGGCACAAAAACCCATTAAAAATTGTTAGAAAATATTAAAATTTGAAATTAATGAAAAATCTAATTAAAAATTGAATTCGTTTTAAAAACGATTTAGTTGGATCGTCGATTCTTGGATTTTTACTAATCTAATATGTGTTTTAAGCTAGTTCGATTAGAGTTAGATTTTACTATTTACCCAATCCAAACACTCTTCCGATTCAGAGTTGAAACCGGACTCCTAATTTGATTCGGTTTTCAAAACACTAATAGCTATTTGTTTGATATTTTAAACTGAGTTATGCCTTAGTTTTGTAACAAAAGGAACATCAGCCACTGTATTGTATATATTCAAAGTTTGTAAAACTATATAATCAACGTCACAAAATATTTTGTAAGTGTTTTCACAAAGTATGTGTTTCACAAAAATATTCAACATTTACGTTAATAATCATTAGATATCATTTATTCAGACCAAATTTTAAATTTTGGTTTTTTAATTTAATCCAACTCAATTAAAAACTTTGAATTTCTGTTTTAGTTATGAAGTATATAAAATAATGTGATATTTTTGTCAACATAATTATATTAAATCATAACAAACAACTTATCAAAAAGTAGAACCCATGCCATTTGGAAAATTACAAACCTGATCCAGATACTTTGAAAGAGATAAACTAAGTCACAATCTAAACTATAACTTCTAAGAAGGAGGAAAACTACTCTCATATTGGGAAGACGTAAACTAGGCGTAATACACAACCTAGACATAAATGAAATCCTTGATAATTTCTTTACGATTTTCAACCGATATGAGATTAGAACGCAAAAAATTATCTAGATAAAGTTATTGTCAAGATCTAACAAAATTAGGAAAATATAATTATTTTGACATAAGAAAATACAAAAATTAATAAAATAATCCATCCCAAAATTCATCAATGAGTCCAACTGTCCAACAGAACGGTCGTAGAGCAGACTTACAGAGGTCCTTCCAACCTAAGCAATCAAAAACGACACTGTTATCATCTAGGGACCTTCCATTGTCCGTGCAACAGGACATATATGCCAACCGTCATTCTGTCTCACCGGGAACCAAAAACCGGTTCCCATCTCCAAGGTGCATCAACGAAATCCAAAAATATCAGCTTTCTGTGCAACAATAACTAAACTTGGAAACCAACTCGCTTCATCTGCAATAAACTAGAGGCCACTTGAGACATATGACCTAGACGACAGAAGAATACTGCCACAATTGACACATATAGGCCATCGAGCGGAGTAAATCATCACCAGAGTACATCCTCCACCAAAACAACCAAATCCCAACTAGGAAAGTTGTTGTCAACAGGGAAAAACTAGTAGAACTGCTAACAAAAGGGAAATGCAGACTATATAATTGATTTCCAACGACATAGAAGCAAGGACAAAAGAAACCAAGGATCTCTGACATGATATGTACAAATAAAAAGGGAAAACACTAGACTGATGAAAACATAAAAAATAAAAGGAAAATAGGTACAATGTCGGCCTATTATTACACGCCGGTAGGATAAAAAGAAGAGGTGTTGCACAATGACCCTCAATTATCTCCTGACTAACACGATTAACACTTCAAAAATCTCAATTGATCAGTTCAAGAAACTTAAAGAAACCAATTTCAGAATTGATGGCCGAATCTAATTCGGATTTGTGCGCAAGAATCAAAACAAAATTAAAAGAAAGAAGACACAGAAAATTGGTTACCCAGTGTTCACCTCTCTAGATGAGAAGGCTAATCAATGGAGCTGAATCAGATTCAGCAAGCATCACTATCACAATGTTCTTGAGCTCTTGCTCTACAACAAACGAAGAAGAAGAAGAAGAATAATGCCGTTAATGGCAAAACATTATCTGTTCTGGTTTTATAGGTGAACCAAACCAGAAATCTGAAATCACAATTAATCTAAACCAGGTGACTTAAAATAAACCAACTCATACATTAGCTTAACCAGCTCAACCAGAACCAATTGACTTTCACCTGCTTTTGACTTGTAGAAATACTCTGTTTGAGACCACTAGCTTTCAACAAGAGGGAAGAGGTGGAAAGTCTCCACCAATTAAGAGAGAAGGTAGAGAAAAACCAACTAAGAGAGAAGGTAGAGAAAAAAAGAGATATAAGATCTTTTTTCATCTTGAGTTGCACTCAAAATCTAGTGATTCATACAAAATAAATCAAAACTATAAATTAGTAATACGATAATGATTACTATTCGATAGAGTAGTTGGGTACGGAACATTTTTATATTTATTGCTTTTAATCGAGTGAGATATTAAATACCGTTATTTTTTGTCATTTTATCTTCTTAATTAAGAAAAAATTCATCAGAATGATCTAACATTGTGTTATTATAATTAACTTGACCTTCATTTAAAGGCATGACTAGACTGACCCAACATTTTGGATAAAAAGTCCAAATATATATATATATATATATATATATATATAATTACAAATTTGCTATTTTTAATTACTTTTACATTCAAAAATTATAATAATACTCTTAAAAACAAAATCATAAAGATGTAAACAAATATACTTTTTTTATATTAAAAAAGCCCTAGTTCTCTTTGAAGCTTTTTGCACCGCTGACCTTGTTTTGCTCCGATCTAACCCGCTGGTCGCCGGCTTCACCATCCTTTTTTCTTCTCCTTTTGTTTATAGTCGTCTAGTCGTCATCTCGGGTTCTCCAGGCTTCATCGGTGTCCTCTGGTCCAAACTCCGGCGAGTGTTGGTGCGGGTGGTACGGTGGCTTTTGGAGCAAGTAGCATGCAAGAAAGTACTATGAATCTCTAATCATTGAGGCAATAAGCAAGCAAGAAAGTACTATGAATCATCTCGTGGATATAGACTTTCTGTTCGAGCAGCTAAAGGAATGAACACAAATTCGTTAACCGGAGTCGTTTTCTAAGTACCATTCCTTTAGCTAAACCTGTTTTGTGACCAAGTTTTTGACAAGTCTTTAAAGTTGATGAATAAGCTTGAGAAGCTCTTGATTCTCCAACGAACGCAATTACTACTCTCATTTCTTGAAGAACTTTCTTGAAGCTAAGTATTTTTTGAAAGTCTGCAATCAAGGAGCTGATTAAATCAGAAGACTATTGCAGACTTGATCAAGGAGCTGATGGAATCAGAAGACTGTTGCAGACTTGATCAAGGAGTTGATGGAATCAGAAGACTGATGAAAAGTGGAATCAATGAGCTGATGAGGTCTGACATCAGGCGAAGACATGTTTCCAGATTCTATGCACTGAAGCGAATATCGTGTGGAGAAGATCTTAAGAAGATATGGCAGATAAGATCTCGAAACAAGATAAACGCTGAAGATAGAAGTTCGAGAAGATTTGATTCGGAAATCAAAACAAGTAAAGAGATATCACGAGAATATCTAGGGAGAAGATATTCAAGAATGGAAAGATAATTCTAATATGATTTAAATGTTAGGAAATATTCCTTAGGGTTTTGGGTAGAGTATAAATAAAGAGAAAAGTGATTATTACGGTTAACACTTTTGCTCTTTATTCTTACTAAGTTTTTAGCGTTTCAATTCTCGGAAAAACAGAGGGTTGATTCTGGTGAGTGTTCTTTAGCCTCTGAGAGGATCACGAGTTGAGTGATCAAGTAGGCTGTGTTTTTGTTAAACTTTTAGGTGACAATCTAGTAGAGTGTAAGATTGTGTAAAACCTATTTGGGTTGAGATTTGTAAGAAATATCAAACAAATTAAGTTTGATAAAGGAGTATTTGTTGTGTAAAACAGAGCTTTGATTTGTTTATTATCCTCTATACATTTTCAATTGGTATCAGAGTGGATCACCGACTAAAAGATTTGATTTATCTTATAACATGTGAGATCTTGTGGCAAGTATGGAGAATAATCAACAGTTTGTTATGTTAAACAAACCACTGGTACTAGATGCGGACAATTATGGTTACTGAAAAGTTCAGATGACTCAAATCATTCAGAGCATTGACATGGATGCTTGGATTACTGTTGTTGAAGGATGGGATCCGCCAATGAATCTGAATGCAGAAGGTGAGAAGATACCAAAACCAATGAAAGACTGGAATTTGGCTGAGAAGAGTGCGGCTAAGGCAAACTCTCACGCGCTTACTAAGATCTTTACCTCCTTTCCTATTGATGAATTCACTAGAGTTCAAGGGTGTACAAGGGCTAAAGATGCTTGGGATATTCTGAAAACCTCATATGAAGGTACATTAAATGTGAAGCGTACTCGTATTGATATGTTGGCGTTTGAATTTGAGACACTCACAATGGATGAGCATGAGACGGTGAATCAATTTAGTAGGAAGATAAGCAGGATAGCACATGAAGCCTACAAAGACAAGAAGCTGGTTAAAAAATTGCTCAGAAGTCTACCAGATAAATTTCAGCCACACATGTCAGCCATTGAGGTTCCTCTCGACTCAGACACCATGAAGTTTGAATAAGTGGTTGGAATAATGCAAGCATATGAGCTGAAGATTAGGAAAAAGGAAATGGTAGCTGATAAGGGAATTGCACTTGTAGCCGCAGAAAAAACTACAAATCAAGAAGCTGATATGGAAGACAAAGTTGGACTAATCGCCAAGAAGTATTTCAGAAAGATTGAGAGAGGTCAAAAGAAGAGTAATTAGTCTCAGGACTAACCAAGATAGAGATATGAAAAAGGGAGAAAAACAGTATCTTGAGTGTGAAGGCTTCAGACACTTCAAATCTGATCGTCCTAGTTTGAAAAGACGTGGCACTCTTCAATGCTATGAGTGTAAAGGCTATGGTCACACCATGACTGATTGTGTTGGAAGAACAAGAGGAACTGGAAATGATAAGTCATTCGTAAGTTGAAGTGAGAGTGACTCTGAAGATGAAAAAGAAGAAGGGGATATTCTGAATAAATTTGTGTCATTCTTGGGCATAATTCAGGAGGATGATGAGGATCAAGAGATTGATGAGGAAGAGAATTTCTCATTAGAGGAGGAAAACATGATTCTAGTTGAGCACTTGATCCTGAAAAATAATGAGGTCAAGCGTTTGACTGAGTTGCTAGAGGCTGTTACTAAGGAAAAATCAGAACTTTAGGAATTGTTACACAAGGAAAAATAGAAGAATGAACTTACTGAAGGAAAACTGCAAGAGCAGCTGAGAAACATCAAGATGTTGAGTAATGGTACAAAGGATATGGAAAAATTGCTATCTATTGGGAAAATGGGAAATGATCACTGGGGTCTAGGATATAATGGTGGAAATCAGTTCAGAGAGACCAAGTTTGTTAAAGAGAAGGAAGTATGGGTGTTAATCATGCATCTCATAGAAAAAGAGCTACGGTTCAATCATCTCAAAGACCTGATTTTGTCTCAGGCTGTTGGTATTGTGGAAGACTAGGACACTACAAGTACTATTGTAGGTTGTTTCTCAACAAGGTGTCTTATCTCAAAAGACAGAAACATGTGTTTAAGGATAACAAGCTACGAAACAGAGCATGGATTCGTAAAGGTGACTTATACTCAGAGATGTATAAGGATGTTAACCTGAAAACAACACAACAAGACAATCAAATGATTTGTCATGTGACATTCTCAGTAGAGACAGATGCAACTGAAACTTCATGGTACTTCGATAGTGGCTGTTCATGACATATGACTGGAGTTCAAGGAAAATTAAATGAGTTTCAAGAAGTTTCAGCTGGCAAGGTGTCATTTGGTGATGGATCTAAAGGAAAAATCAGAGGCAAATGAATAACAGGTGGGAGTGAGCCTGAACTTTCTGATGTTTATCTTGTTGACGGACTTAAGGTAAATTTGATCAGCATCAGTCAGTTGTGTGATGAAGGGCTAGAGGTTATCTTTACCAGAACAGCATCTAAGGATGTTAATGACTTGGGGGTGATCAAGTTGGAAGGTCAAAGATCAGGTAACAATTGTTACACGTGGAGATAGCGAAACAAATGTCTGAGTGTATCTCAATGTTCTGAAGCACAGTTGTGGCATCAAAAACTTGGTCATTTAAAAATGAGGACACTAGTTAAACTGGTAAATCATGAGGTTGTTCGAGGGGTTCCAAGGATACAATCATCATACTCATTTGTTTGTGGACCCTGTGCCCATGGAAAACAAATTAGAGCATATCACAAATATGTTCCTGACGTCAAAACTTCAGAACCATTAACCCTCGTTCATATGGATCTAATGGGTCCTATACAAGTTGAAAGCTTGACTAGGAAGAAGTATATACTTTTGATTGTTGATGACTTCACCAGGTATACGTGGGTACGATTTTTAAGAGAAAAATCTGAGACTTTGGAGAGCTTTAAAATCATGCCGTTACAGCTCAAGAATGAGAAGTGTGGAATCAAGACCATAAGAAGTGATCATGGAGGTGAATTTCAGAATGAACTGTTTTGACGTATTCTGTCAAAATCAGGGTATTGTACATCAGTATTCAGCACCTAGAACACCACAACAAAATGGAGTGGTGGAAAGGAAGAACAAAACCTTACAAGAAATAGCCAGAGCAATGTTACATTGAAATCAAATTGCTAAACACTTTTGGGCTGAAGCAATCAACACAACTAGCTACATCATCAATCGTGTGTATGTTTGCAAGAGATCTAACAAAACACCATATAAGATGTGGAAAGGAAAGACACCCAGTTTGGGGTATTTTCATGTATTTGGTTGCGTTTGCTATATCCTGAATGATAAGGATCAACTTGGGAAGTTTGATTCCAGAAGTGATGAAGGTTTCTTCTTGGGATATTCAGGCACTAGTTTGGCGTTTTGGGTGTTTAACAAGCGTACCAACATGGTTCAAGAAACCATTAATGTGGTTTTTGATGATTATTCATCATCCAGGATGATGATTCATAAGATAGCTGAACCATCCTCTTTAGGACATGAAGCTGATTTGCCTCCTGGTACGAATGTTCCAACCTCTTCACCACTTGTTTCCTCTCTGCAAGTACACAAGAATCACTCCAAACAAGATGTGATTGGTGAGATTCAGGGGGAGAGGGTTACAAGAGGAAAACATATTGATTTCAAACAGTTAGCATCTAGACAAATATCTGATTCTATCATGTTTTCAGCATTTGTATCGATAGTAGAACCAAAAAATCATAAAGAAGCACTGACTGATGATTTTTGGATATCAGAAATGCAGGAGGAATTGAGTCAGTTCAAGAGGAGTGATGTATGAGATTTGGTTCCAAGGCCTGATAATGTAAATGTGGTTGGTACCAAGTGGATTTTCAAGAATAAGATTGATGAATCAAGAACTGTTGTAAAAAAAAGGAACGATTGGTAGCCCAAGGGTATTTCCAGGTTGAAGGGATAGACTTCAATGAAACTTTTGCACGTGTGGCTCGTCTTGAGTCAGTCAGGTTCCTGTTTGGAATGGCATGTGCACTGAAATTCAAATTACATCAGATGGATGTGAAAAGTGCCTTCCTAAATGGGATTCTACAAGAAGAAGTCTATGTGGAACAACCAAAAGGATTTGAAGACTCGCAACATCCTGAATTTGCATTCAAGCTCAAAAAGGCATTGTACCATTTGAAACAAGCTCCCAGGGCATGGTATGAAAGGTTGACAACATTTCTTATCAATCAAGGCTATGAACGAGGATCAGTGGACAAGACGATGTTCGTGCTAAAAGAAAACATTGATCTGATCATAGTTAAGATTTATGTTGATGATATAGTCTTTGGTGCTACAAAGGATAGATTAGTCAAATAATTTGTTGAAAGTATGACAAATGAGTTTGAAATGAGTATATGTGGGGAGCTAACCTACTTTCTTGGACTACAAGTGAAACAAACTGAGGTTGGAATTTTTGTTACTCAAAGTACCTATGCAAGAAACCTGGTAACAAGATTTGGAATGCAAACTAGCAAAGATGCAAAAAATCCAATGGGAACCAATGACAAACTATCACGAGATAAATCAGGTGAAGATGTGGATCCAAAGCTTTACAGGGGTATGACTGGAAGCCCGATCTATCTCACGGCTAGCATACTCGATCTATTTTGCAGTGGGTATTTGTGCTAGATATCAAGCACAACCAAAAGCGTCGCATTTAGCAGTTGTCAAGAGAATTATCAGGTATGTAAAGGGAACATCTAACTTGGGAATCTATTTTACAAGAGATACAAACATGAGTCTGGTTGGATACTGTGATGCGGACTGGACATGCTCTTTAGATAATAGACACAGTAAAGTGGAGGTTGTTTCTTCATGGGGAATAATCTGATTTCCTGGCACAGTCGCAAACAGAATTGTGTCTCATTGTGCACAACAGAAGCTGAGTACATAGCGTTGGGAAGCTGTTGCACACAACTCTTGTGGATGAAACAGATGTCTGCTGGCTATGGTACGAAATCTGATTCTTTGCTAATTTTGTGTGATAATAAAAGTGCCATATATATAGCTAAAAATCCAGTTCAACACTCTAGAACCAAGCATATAGATATTAGACATCATTTTATCAGGGAGTTGATTGAGGAGAAACTGATTGCAATTGATCATGTTAGCATTAATTTACAACTTGCTAATTTATTCACAAAAAGCCTTGGATTTTAATTGCTTTATTAATTTGAGAAAAACTATCGGTGTTTGTGAAGTTTAGCTTGTTCAGCATGTGTAAGGAACCATTTATTGACATGTATATGAGCTACTGTTGTATAAAGTTACAGGAAATTCAGAGGGCTGTTTGTGTCGTACATTGTGAAAAACGGCTGCCTGTCATGCCGTTCTGAAATGATCAATTTCTACGGGCTATAAGTACTCATACCAGGAGGTCAAAGAGTTGAGAAGAGCTAAGTGATTGAGTGTGATAAAAAAGAAAAAATTCACACGCAAATGTTGAGAAGTCAAGTGATACATCTGCAACTCAATCATTTAAAATGATCGATTAAAAAAAATATGAAATGACTCTTCAAAGGAAATTCCAGCTGCCTAAAGAATGATACTTGTGAACAACGACTTGAGATAAGATCAGAATAAATGCATGACAGAGTGAAAGTCTAGTCACAATGTCACAAAGAAGAGGTATGAACAACTGAAATAACCTCTTAATCAAGCTTGTGTCTGAATTGGTTCTGATAAACAGTTGGCTGAGCTTACTCACTCTTCTATATTTTAAGTTCCTCTATTAAATTGACGATGATATTATCTGATATGGTCAAATTACATATCTGGGTCACTCATGCACACTCTCATGATTGAAATGTGTCATGAATGTGAACAAAATCAGAACTGTGATTATTGAGTGGTATATATGTTTATCTTGGATCTTTTCGAACTGTTTGATGTGGGTTAAAGTTGTATCAAGCCCAAAAATCCCATTTTGACAAGGAAAAAGAAGGTGAAAAGCAATTGCGATTTTGAAGGGATACACTAAAAGGGAAGTTGAAAGGATTAGGAAAATCTAATCGTTCAAATTCAATTTTTACTTATTGCCTCGATGTTGTTACCTTTTTCTCTTTGTTTCCATTTTCAAGATTATCATTTTCGCTGTGCAAATCAAGATGGATAACTTGGAGCAATTTCTCGGTGAACTTCAGAAGTTTTTTCAAACGGTTGGAGCATCTCAATCAACGACCCCAATACCAACAAGATCATCCATGGCGGTTTCTTCCCCAACTGATTCAGAGTATCAAACTCCAAGGCACGCAACCGATGATGCTCAGCCGGTTGAGAACGCTTTCCGGACGCTGTCAGTCTACCGACCACCGCGGTACCAATTTGGTCTTCCAAGCAGATCTTTGTTTACTGCAACAGAAGATGAACAGTCACAACCCGACAATCACGTACCCACTGCTATTCAGGTGCCTGATTTACAGGAAGTTGAATCGACTCAAGGCGACAGAGCCCCTTCAACTGCACCAGTCTTGCCGGATGCTGAAGATGAACAGACACCTGTAGGTAATCAGGAATCTGTGCCAGTGAAACATGTTGTTGATGCACGAATGAAAGATATGGCTAGGGATGGATCGGAAGGTGACGATGTGATGGTGGTTGGTGACACTCAGCCGTCTGAAAGAACATCAAGATTGCGAAAAAGAAAAGGAGCTTGCAGTCAAACAAGAGAGTGAAGCAAAGAAACCAAGAAAGGAGACAAGGTCATCTGATTTTGATCATAACATGTTTACGGACAGAGCAGCTACACAAAGATACTCTTTCATCTCCAGGAAAGAATGTCTGGAAGAAAACGAGGTAAATTTAGTACTTGATAGTGAAATCAGTGAATGGATATCCGGGGCAGGGCTATTGAGAACAGTAACGAATCTGGGGGAGTATGATGAGGAATTGGTTAGGGAATTCTATGCAAATTTCCCTGCTGATTATGATGGTGAACATGCTGTAGATGTTAGGGTCAGGGATTGGACTTATGTTTTCTCACCTGTTCAGATCAAACTCTCTGTTTGGTCTGCCTGTTGTTGACCATATGCAGAGTCGCATTCAAGTTGTTGCAGTAACTCATGAAAAGTTGGCAATATTCCTTAGTGATGGATCCATTTGTAAATGGACTGGTTTTTCGAGTGGACAGGTGACGGATGACCTGCGTGAGCTCTACAAGATCTGTAGTAGAAATTCGTATCCATCCAAGAATGATGGATATATGCAGTTTAAGCGGGGATTGATTGTCTACAAGATATTTAACAAGATCATCTTTAAGATGGGTAATCTGATGTTTGAGCACATGGTGAATCATACTAAGACCCCTGATTCTATGTTTTACCACCCATTCCCTTGACTGATCAACCGTCTGATTAACTCCCAGCATCCTGTTACGCCACTGAGACATGCTAAACCCATCACTCTTGCGGAACCAAATACGATCAAGCTAGTAATCCGTAAGGAAAGCAAGAGGTCTGCACCAGTCACAGCTCCTGAACAGAAGGCTGTCGTGAATCGAGCATCAAAATTAAAGCCTGCTCTTAAGATCAAGGTCAAGAAGGGAGATGGTGCTGCTGTCTACAGGTTGCGCAAGGCCATGCGAAGTGCTATTCAGATGATTGAGGATGCTTTGGCTGCATGTAAGTCTTTCTATCTAGATTATCTCATCGTCCATGATAGTCTTTAGGTGTTTTCGACATGATGTCACACAAGCAGAGGGAGAAAGTGGTGAAGACGACAAGGAAACTAACTCTGATTAGGGGAGACACATGATTTAGGGGGAGAAGAGAATGAGGGCTGTTGTTTTTCTGTTTTCGTTTTTTTTGTTCTCTTCTTAATTGGCTCAAAACTATGTTTGTATGCCTGAACCTTTTGAACCTTATTTATTTATTTATTAATTGCTTTACCTAACTTGGTTTAGGTTTGAAGGATCAGTCAGTTGATTTAAGCTAACGTGTTAGAATAATTGCAGTATGATTATCTGTATTTTTTGTGGAGTGTTTATGTTTACACATGAACTGGCAGTTGCTTGATTATGACATCAAGTCAAAAAGGGGAAGATTGAAAGTATGCAATCAAGGAGCTGATGGAATCAGAAGACTGTTGCAGACTTGGTCAAGGAGCTAATGGAATCAGAAGACTGTTGCAGACTTCAAGGAGTAGATGGAATCAGAAGACTGAGGAAGACTGGAATCAATGAGCTAATGAGGTCTGACATCAGGCGAAGACATGTTTCCAGATTCTATGCACTGAAGCGAATATCGTGTGGAGAAGATCTTAAGAAGATATGGCAGTTAAGATCCCAAAACAAGATAAATGCTGAAGATAGAAGTTCGAGAAGATTTGATTCAAAAATCAAAACAAGAAAAGAGATATCGCGAGAATATCTTGGGAGAAGATATTCAAGAATGGAAAGATAATTCTAGTATGATTTGAGTGTTAGGAAATATTCCTTAGGGTTTTGGGTAGAGTATAAATAAAGAGAAAAATGATTATTACGGTTAACACTTTTGCTCTTTATTCTTACCAAGTTTTTAGCGTTTCAATTCTCAGAAAAATAGAGGGTTGATTCTGGTGAGTGTTCTTTAGCCTCTGAGAGGATCACGAGTTGAGTGATCAAGTAGGCTGTGTTTTTGTTAAACTTTTAGGTGACAATCTAGTAGAGTGTAAGATTGTGTAATACCTATTTGGGTTGAGTCTTTGTAAGAAAGATCAAACAAATTAAGTTTAATAAAGGAGTATTTGTTGTGTAAAACAGAGCTTTGATTTGTTTATTATCCTCTATACATTTTCATTTTTTTGACTTCACCTGATAAATTTCCACGTCTTCTTCTTAGAATAGATTGAATCTCTTTAAGACCTTCTTTCATATGTGACAAAGCATCTTTAGCAACATTGCATAAATCCAAGATCTTGAGGGATCTATCAATAAGCTTCTCAATCTGATCTTGAGATAAAGCTTGTTGAGTGATGGATAAACGAAAAAGTTTCTTAAAAGAATCATGTATATTTTGAAGGTTGTTAAATCTTTGACAAATAAAAGAGCTTGAAGCTACTTCAGAAGATTTCAATCGAATCAATTCTCATCGACATGAGTTGCTTGAGGATGTTGTCTTGAAGGAAAGCTGTTAGATCTAACACGGAAGGAAATTGCCATTTTTATTGAGCTTAAGAGAGAAATAAGAGATGTATTGTTGTGCCTTCATAATCTCTAATCTCTGTAGTCATCTCATATATATATATACATATTTTGAGAAAGAGAGAGAGACAAGAGGAATCTAAAGGCTAGTTTACATTTAAAATCATAGAAGCCAATGTTTGTTTAATGTCTCCTTCCAAATCACATATCTCTAATGCATAAACAATGAGAAACATTATTAATGCAATCAGGTGAACATATCTTATTAAGAATGCAACCACATGAGCTACTATGAAATTACACGTCTACTTTTCATCTGAAAAATTTAAAAACTAATGATTTTTTTTATCATGACATGTGAACTATAACTTGTGATTTTATTTGTATTTTTTCATATTTTTTTGTTTCCTAACTCACAAACATCTTTCAAGAGTTATTAGTACAACACCGTGTGCATATCAGAGATGATCATTGCTAATAATTTAGACTCCCTCACCTTTATTTTAAATATCTTTTAAAAAAATTTCACATATATTTCAAAAAGAAATTTAATTCTTTTCACATATATCAAACACAATATTAAAATTCACATATATAAAGTGTTTTTAAAGTTTGTTCACATAATGTTTATGCATTGTATTATCAAATGATAATTCTGTAATTAATTTTTAATCATAGTATATAAATACATACACAAAAGACATTTCGATGATGTTTGATTTCTAGTAAAACAAAACTACAATAGGAAAACAACTTTGCAACAGAAAAACAACTTTACAATAGAAAAACAACTATGCAATGTAAAAAAGGCGGTAGAAAGATTCCGTTGACCAAACAAAAAATCTGCAAAAAAATTTCGTTGACCAATACAATCACCACATATTTTCAAAATTCTGCGGCTAAAGGATTTAGAAAAAATATGTGAAAATATGTGGTAACGTGAGGGTTAGATGAGTAATAAAAAAATTTGCGGTAACGTGTGCAACAAAAATGCGGCCAATGCAGATTTAAAATAAAACTACGGCTAAAGGAATTATTCTGGCAATTTTGGAAGCTGATAAATCTGCGGCGACAGAAAACAAATCTGCAATGTAAACAACTATGCGGCGACAAAAATTAAATATGCAGTCAAACAAAAAAAAATATGGAATGGAAATAAATTTGCAATGTAAATAAAAATTTGTGAGAAAAAATCTGCAATGCAAACAGATCTGCAATGTAAATAAAAAATTTACGACAAAAATCCGCGAAAGAAAAAAATTTGCAGTGATGTAGAAAAATCTACGGTGACGTAGAAGTGACGTAAAGATCTACAACCAAATAGACAAACAAATATGCGAAAAAAAATTTGCGAGAAAACAAATCGGCAACATAAACAAATTTGAGAAAACAAATCTACAACACAAACAAATATGCATTACAAAATCTCGCAGGTTTGCTTTACTCCTAGAAAAAGCGGTGGCATTTATGTAGATACTGTCAACTTTTTTTCTCTCCTTTATTTAATTTTTTTTCCAGTTTTTTTGTTTGTTCATGACCTATGGGTACTATCGAGTTTAACGAAAATGTTTCATCTTCCGGTAATTAAAAAAATATTGAGTTACCCGCATCAATAAGACCAAAAGTTGGGTCAAGTAAATACTTTTGCCTTTGATTAACGTGGGGAAGTTTTGTCTCATTAGTTAACAAAAGATCACAACAAAGTTGTTTGAAAAGAATAAAAATCAACACCATCGTGGTCCCAACAAATAATTTATCTGATTCATCAGATATATTTAAATAATATTAAATAAATAATATAATATATGTGCATATAATAAAATTTTAAATTCATTATCTATAATTGTGAGATTTGAAAATAATTACATAAAATTTTGAATTTTATAAAATACATAAGAAATAGATAAACCTAAATTTTGTTAAGATAGTCAAAACTTATATTTTTTCCAAAATTAAAGTACTTGTTAGAAATGAGAATATAATTTGTTACATGGAATTAAATTGTAGTAAAACATACATATATGTTAGCTTTTTATTACAAAAATTAAATACATAAAATTTCTTCATCGACAATAAAATTAGATAGAAAGACATACACAAACAATGATTTATAATAAAATATGATACATTTAATTTAATATGCAAAATCCAGGTGATTCAATTGATTGATCAACACAGTGACACCTCAATTAACCATATGATGTTTGATGACGATGCTATCTTCTTCCGTCGTGCACATTTTTAGTCTTGCCAAGCTATAATTGAGATCCTTTTGATTAAAAACTATTTAGCCAAGCAGTTAGTTTTTGTCTAAATAATTTTAGATCTAAATTTTAGTAAACTATTAAATATTATTTGAGATGAATACTCAACATTCATAATGATGGAAGTGGGGGACAATATTTGGGGTTGCTTAAACAAATAGGAAAAAGAGAAGAAACATATTTTTGATATGTAGTTTAGAAAGTGGAATATAAAAAAGGGATAGTAAAATAATTTCTTTCTGAAGCTGGCAAAGAGATCCTTCATCCTTGTTAAAATAGTGATGCTTGATTTAAAAGTTAATAATATGGTTTTATTTTAACGCTCTAAAGTCATATCTGAAAAGATTAACATATATTAGCAAGGTATTGATAAAGTAAATGAACTGACAAAAGGGATTTGGATTCTCAAAGAGAGAACTAGGTATGAGATTGAAGGATATTGTAAGTGTCAATGTTTTTAAATTATCATCATCTCTATGTTTTCAAAAGAAACTTTTCGAAAGTATTGAGAATTAATTACATGTGACCAGATTTGAACCGTCATTCAGAATTCCAGGTTACAACTATTTCTTTTCGTAAATATTTTTGTTAAAATTAGGATATATCCATCAAATAACTAATAGGATCATGATGTATGAGATTTATGACAACCTTTGATATGATCCTGAATCGCTATCTTTGAGCAAAGGCTTGGTCGGATGTGGCTTTCGGTCCAAAACAGGTTTCTTGGCTGATAAAGTTTGTCGAATGGCTCAGGTGATGACTCAGGTGGGAAACATGAAATCTCACTACTTCTCTGAAAAACGAGTTGGATACACTCACGACATCATCTGTCTTGTGGCTAGCTATAAAGTGAGGCATCTTGCTAAACTTGTCAAAAACTACAAAAATAGAATCTCTACCATTTCTGGTTCGAGGTAAGCCAATCACAAAATCTATAGAAACTTCAGTCCAAAGTTGAGAAGGGATAGGGAGAGGAGTATACAAACCGTATAGATGTACTTTACTCTTAGCCATCTTACAAACGACACACCTAGAACAAAAATTCTCTACATATTTCTTCATGTTTGGCCAGTAAAAGCGATCTTGTAGCCCAAGTAGTATCTTTGTTATGCCAAAATGCCAAGCTAAACCGCCTCCATGAGCCTCTCAGACAAGAAACCCTCGGGTTGAACTATTAGGGATACATAGTGATTTTTAACGAAAAGATATCCGTCTTGTCTATGATATTTCTCAAAAGAAAACTTAGCACATTTCGCATAAAACTCCTTAAAATCAGAATTATACTCATACAAGTTCTTTAGCATCTCAAATCAAATGAGTTTTCACGAAATTACTGAGATTAAAGTGTACCTTCGGGAAAATTCGTCGGCTACAACATTTTTCTTACCCTGTTTATACTTAATGACGTAAGGGAACGTCTATGTGAATTCCATCCAACGACCATCTCTTTTTTTGAGCTTCTGTTGTCCCTTGAGATGTTTCAGAGACTCATGGTCGGTGTGGATGATAAATTATTTCGGCCAGAGATAATGCTGCCACGTCTGAAGGGCTCAGACTAGCGCATAAAGTTTCTTGTCATAGGTAGAATAATTCATAGTTGAGCCACCTAGTTTTTCACTGAAGTAAGCCACGAGCTTCTTGTCTTGAGTCAAAACTGCACCTATTCCTACACCAGAAGCATCACATTCAATCTCAAAAGTCTTAAGAAAATCAGGTAAAGTGAGTAAGAAAGAATTGATAAGCTTTTCTTTTAAGGCTTGGAAAGCCTTTTCTTGGGCATCTACTCATTTAAATCCGACATCCTTTTTGATCACTTCTGTAAGAGGCGCGACTATAATGCTAGTCTTGGATAAAACGCATGTAAAATCCGGCCAGGCCGTGAAAGCTCTGGACTTCGCCTACATTCTTTGGACTCGGCCAGTCTTTAAAAACAAGATAGCACAATAGAGCTTCTAAATGGGGGAGAACCAATTTTTCCGCTTCGACATAGGAGACGTTGAGGTTGATGAGAACTGGAACTTTTTTTGTCAACAGTTTGCTGGAAAGATGCCCATCGCATTTCAAGAATCCAACTTTTTTGAACAAAATCGTATGTGAAAATGGGTATCCGGTCTCGCCTTCTCTGTATGAAATAGACAAGAACATCAAGTACCTGATAGTGAGAAAAAACACGTAGACTAAATAAGTGGTATACAAATATACGTATGCAGTACAACAAATGAAATATATGGATTACACAGAAATCAATCAAGAAATTTACATTTGGTTGCTAGATTTTAGTTGGTTGAAACAGACTCCAGAAGACCGTATTCTCCAACATCAGGTTCTCACCAACTTCGTGAAGCCTGCATAAAATATGGAAGTTAAAATGAAAATCTCCTCTAAAGTCAAAGTATAATGAATGTAAGAATTCATACCACGAAAGCTGAAGAACTTTTTCAAACAGGTCACATTTTTTCTTAGGTGGGTTATCAAACACTCAGAAGTCAAGTATGAGAGGCGAGAGAGATATATTGAACCCATCATCATCCTCAAATGTTTCTAGAACATTGTGCTTAGTTTTGCGGATATCCTTTGTAATCTGTTTTTCCCCTGATCTTTGAAAGATGGCGTGAACCAGTCAGGGTTCACCTTTAGTCTGTAATTTCTTCTAACACCTTTCTTATGGGACTTTCTTTCTCAGCCTTCCCCTCTTACGCAATCTCCTTGGTCCACCATCCTTAACTATAAATCTCTTTTGAGTATTCTAAGGTACTTCTATGGCCTGTTCCGTAATGTTAGTAAATGACGGAGACTGATATCTATTGAATTCTAAGGAATAATGTTGAAGAACTGAGAAGTAGTCAGTATATAATGGAAAATGTAGTGATTACTGCGAATGGACATTAAAGGGAAGAAATATTTTTTGGTTAAATGAGGTGTTCGATGCCATCCACTTGTCTAAATAGACCAAACTCGACAATACCTTTTATTTTGATAAAGAAGAAACTTTATCGCCGGTGTTTGAGAAAGGGAAATTGAAATGATCTTCGTTAGTGCTTTGTACATAGGAAATTAGAAAAAAAAACCTAATATATTTGATTAATTTAAGCGTAGCAGTTAGTAGAAGGTTAATGTTAGTTAAAAACTATTTATATAAGAATTTCTACCTTATCCATCAACTCTTCAGTACCTCCTCCAATCGTTGTGGTTGCATGGCCTCGTTGCATAGTTGCTGAAGTTGTAGCCTGCACATTCTGTACGGTAGTTGGTTTTTCAATGTCCATATGTATCGGCACTTCAGGTTGTGATATATTGAGTGAGAATGATGGAAGGGTTACCAACGCCAAACTGAGCAGTCTTAGTTTGTCCAAGAGGTGGGACATTACTGGATAAATTTGCTAAATCAAGTACGAGTGAATGGGAACATAGGTTAAAGGATGAATAGGTATACTAACTACCAACCCAAGATAAACTAGTTCCTTGTCAGAAGCTTATAAGCCAAAAATATTTTTAATTACATGACTGGTATGTTTTGATATGTCTTTCAGCAACTTCTGCTTGGGTCAATCGGAGCGATAAAGACGGAGCATCAAAGTCACTTGAAGGAAGTACTTGGAAATGGAAATAAAGTCAGAACGATGAGTCAGTATAGTAACAACGTACACTGGAGTAAGTTATTGGAGTACGTTGTGAAACATTTAAGGTAACAATTTATTACTATTACCTGAGTGATATGTTTCCTTTTGTTAAGCAATTTGTGGTTGGGTCAAACCAAGTGAGAAGGAGGGAGCATCAAAACCTGTAAGGGGGTCTGAAATGTTGCTAGCATTTCTAGTTTGAGACATTGTGCATCATTTTAAAGACAAATGTTACATGTTAAAAAACAAATAAAATATCGCATATTTTATTTCTAGCCAGTAAACTGACAACATATCAGTAAGCATTTGAGGAAAATCTCGTACCTGTTTGATCCACATCCATTGGGTTTTGACCTTGTTCAGCATTGCGCATGACATATTCATCAATTTGATAAGAAGGATTGGGTTGTCCTACAACCGCATCTCTTATTGGTTGTTGAAGGTGTTGGTTAGATTGCATAGAGCCCGATCTTGGAAATTTTTTTTCTTGAAGGTAATCAACAATGGGATGCTCTCGAATGATGCTTGCAATATGTTGTCAGCGTCATCATGCGGCCTAAAGATGTGTTCAGGGGAACGGTGAGGTGATCTCAATGGATGGTGATCGACCTCAGTAGAATCTACAATTAAATTATGTCACATGGATATTAGGAAGTATAGAAGTTAGATTTGATGGGCTATTAAGCATGTGTACCTGTAGAATCAGTCTCTTCAGCTGTATTAGTTTCCTGTCTTTCATATCGCTGATCCGAATAAAGGTATCTTCATTGAATGGAGGATGCGATGTGGACGTTGATCCTCAATGTTCATGGATGTTCGGATTGTCATCTCCCATAGAATCTTCCGAGACATCGTCTGTAGCAGAGTCCCCTTTTTATTCTTTTTTCTGTGGTGCGAGATTTATTTTGTGCGTCCACAACATCCACAGCCCGAAAATCACCACCCTATGAATTTATTTCAAAAGGGTGTTCATCACTTATCAAAAGCATAAGATAATCAACACGAGGATCACCTTTATCACCATCTAATTCAATATCAGCAACTAACTCTGGTGCTGCTTCACCGAGCCGTGAGACAACTGGAACCTGCGTTTCATTAGATTAGGCAGATGAAGGGAAAGAAGTATTATATGGTACTCGGATTACAGGATGAGAAGTAGTAGGTTATATATAATAAATGAGAAAACTTACTTGTCCAAATAGGTTGAGAGATCTGAAGGTCTTGTTTTGAAGATGAAGACTTATCGGCGCTAGAAATTGCACAATCTCCTCAATTTTTTCATTTATTTCCATCATGGATTGAAGCACCGCATTTTGTATGATTGGAGGACAATAAGCGACGACAACAAGAATCATTGCATGTGCAAACCCTTGAATTACAGTAGTAGGTTGAGTGAAAGAAAATGGATCCTTCGACTTTGTGATATCAAGTGTTAAGGAAAATGAATCTCTCCCCCAAGGGTATGTCAGAAAGTCATCAATGTCTTTCAGCATCTCCACCCTTTCCCTAGTGATCAGTGTGTTTTTTGATATGGGGCACAAGATGCCATCAACTAGAAGAAGCAGGGCTAGTCTAAACCTAGTTTATGGGTCTTTGTATTTCTTCCCTTTAATAAGTTTTCTGTGTATCCACGAGGTAGTCGGTTTCTGTTCGCCGTCAATTTTTTTTTCCACATAATAATAACACTATCCTTTGATTTTGTCTTCCTTTTTTTTTGTTTCTGAGGTCTTCTTCTTGTCTCTGCCTCAGTCACCTGTCCACAATTTAATCCAGTGACGATAGCAAATTCCTTAATGCCATACCGTATAGGCTTCCCTGTGAAAAGGCACCACAATTCATTCTCTTTTGCAGTCACCAACTGTCGTGATAGTAGGAAGTGGACAAAGACGAGGGACAATTCCTGATTTTCCATTTGCATTACAAGATTGAATTTAGAATTCATGAGCAATTCCAAATGCTCTCCGTCTAGTGCTTGCTTTATATGTTCTATTGCTCGAAGGTTGAAGTAATTTGTTAACCTTTGCTCTTCCCTCTGGTTCGAAATTTAATTCGAACAACCGGGGAGGCAGTTTATGGGTATTATCCTCACCCATTGTGTACCTATAACATAAAATAAACCATGTTTACAATTGTGCATCAGAAAGCGAGTGTACATAATAGTCAAGTTGTAATTCTTGGTAGTCGATACACCTGGTTAAGAACATTGTAAACAGATTGTTTGGAATTTTTTCAAGGGCGATGATAAACAGACATTTAGGAAAGAAAAAATACCATTAGCGACATTTTAATGAGACATGCAATGAAATGAGAATAATTTAGGAAGTTTTTGTATAAAATGTCGGAGAGAATGGGTTTATAAGGAGAAATCGAACTTAGTAAAAGATTGAAGAGATTTACCGTTTTAGAAGAACTTCAAATCGATGTTCGTAGTTCGTGAGTGTGTATATCTTCTAAAAAAGTATGAACCTTTTTTTAGAAGCCAAAAAGATACCTAGTGGTGAAATTTATCGTTATTTTTTCTTATGGAAGAGATTTTAAAGTGATATAATGAGTTGCAGTTGATGAATGAAATTGGAAATTAATGAATAGTTTTAGTTTTTTCCGCCATTATCGGCGAAAGAAACTTTCGATAATTATTATTCTACGAAAAAGTAAGCTACTTTTTATAGGTCGACTGTTCATAGTGTAGGGGTAAATTGTATATTCACCGAAGAGAAAAGATGCGTGTCTATGGATAGACGCAACAAAAATAATTTTAGGTATATTCTCTGTTATCCAGTGGTATTTTCCTTTATCTTAATGACTAGATATAATTATGATTTACCTATTAAATTATATAGTTTATGTTAACGGTGTTGGATATATCTATCATTTACCTATAAAATTATAAATTTAATTACATAGTTAGTAAAGGTTTTTAATCAAACCTATGATTTGACATAAAGGTTTACATATTTTGATTTTTTTATTTTAACTTTTATAGAGTTCAAAGTTCTCTAATCTCTAGCCTCACCACAACAGTGAACAACATTGTTCTTCTGCATACACATAGAAAAGAAACGTTATCATAGGTAGGCCTGGTCCATATCTTGCATTCATGAAACTGAGGTCCATTTGTTAACAAAGATGTTCTACATTGTGCTGGTGAAAAGCATAAGTTTTATATAGTTTTTTTTTGTCATCACATAAGTTTTATATAGTTAATAACAAGTTTTTATGCATAATTCATTAATTAGTTATATATAGATATAATAGCTTTTTATGCAAAAAGTTTTGTCAGCTACACCAACTATAACGTAATATGTGAGAACACATCTCATGTTTCAAATTGTATCATAAATATCATGAAATACTAATTTGATATAGTGACATGTACAAAATATATGTATATATGTAGAAAACAACATTTTTGTCAAGGCTTAACGGAAATCGTTAAAGTTTGACAAAAATGATTGCCAGCTACACAAACTATAAAATATTATAAGTCTGCATACACCAATTATCAAAAAATAAATTTAACTACACTAACTAAACTTAACACATGAAAAATTAAATAATAAAATAACACTACATATTTATTCTCATTATACTATATCAATTGAAATAATAAAAATAAGTTAAAGTCCTAGCATAAATATGAAACTGATATGAAAATAAACTCAGTCGAAAAATATTTTCATCTAATGATTATAAATATTAATAAAGAAACAATTAAAAATAACTCAATTAAGGATGATTAGTGAATGTTGATAATCGACAATGACACGATCTACTTTAAATCCCATTTGTAAGTGAATCTTTAATATATATATATATATATATATATTATATTTATATATTGTTTATGTATATCATCAATTATATCATAATTTAATTATATCAATTGATGAAATTAATTATATATAGCTCGTTCGAGTATCATTAACAATTATCAATAATAATGATTTTATAATGCAATTTAAAATAATTATAAAATTGAGTGAAAATTATGTAAAATATAATAATAAACAAAAAATATTCAATTGCATGTTTTTGTGTACATTTATAAATAATGTGATTTTAAAAATTCTAATAACAAGAGAAAATATAATATTGAGATTTCATTTCATACGCACAATATATCTCAACCAAAAACTATAGAGAAAATTAGGTAATAGAGTACTAATTTTTTTATTAATAATTTGCTAAAAATGTACTTTATAAAAATATTTATATTTATGTACCTATTTTCCAAAATAAAGAACAAAAAGTACCCAATTTTTAAAAATTACTTGAATCTCTATACGTTAAATATATTTATTCTTATGTTTATGTTGAGAATGAATGAGTTTTTTACTCAACAATTAGATAACTAAAAAAGAAAAAATTAGAAAATTATAATGGAAAATGAATTTTACTTTGACGAAATCTTTATAGGTTATGTAAAATGTATCTATGTAGAAATTTTTAAAAAATCACTATTAGTAGCATTATATCTATTTTAGAAGCCAAACTAAAAGTTAAGTATATAGTTATTATAGTTTTTCTTTAAAAAATTAATAAATTTTTGCGAGTGGTATCAATATATTATGTCATAGTTTAAGTTTGAGTTAGATCGGTGATTTTAAAATATTAATATTGGTCTTATTTGACTAAAGTTATTAGTTCTTAATGAATATGTCGATGATGACATATATTTGTCTATTTTGTGCATGTCACTATGTAAAACTATCACTTATTGATGTTTATGATATATTTTGATTGTTAAGATATGTAATAGTACGTTTTGTCATACTTTGAATTGATAATTAATTTTCAGTTAACGAATACTGTTTATAATTAACGAAAATGTAGTTTGCAACATAACAATTAAATTTGGGATGTGTACTCATGTATAATAGTTACTTGATGATGGTTTGAGAGCATTCCAATACTTGAGATGTGTAACAAATAATATTTTGTGTAGCTGGAAAATAATTTTTCTTTTCTTTTATTGATGTATTAAAATGGTAATTAAAATAATTGTGTATTAAAATGATAAATATTAGAAAATTTGAGTATATTTGTTTTTCCCTTCTATTAAAATAATAACCAAAAACATTACAAAGTGAAATACAAAAGCAATAACTGACACAATATTCCGCAATAAGAAAACCAGCAGATTATAAAAATCTCTGGAGCCTAAAATTACTACAAAGCGATACAACAATCAGAATGCAAAGCCGACTACCCAAATAGAATAAAGGCATGGAAAAGGACGGACAATAACTCCAAAACTCCGAAAGATTAGGTTAAGAAGAGACGACACTTAAAAGTCGACCAACATCTAACGAGCCCTCCTGAGATGAATTAAACTACCTCCCAACTAAAACTCAAGCAACTCCACTAGAACTTATTTGATCAAAGAAACATTGTCTTGAACCAAAATATGAACCGGTTAAGGCAAAGACGAATGAAAACGTCTTAAAAATGCTAAAAGAGAGAAGCTGACGAAGAAAAAGACCACGGTCCGGTCCAAGATGTAGAGAAAAGGAGTGGCCCACTTACTACTGGACGCACTTTACCCCAAGCGGTGAAGCGAATGACCAAAAACCGAAGTAAATATACAACAACTATAACGGAGACGAGGCAAAATAGGAGATCCACTAAACCTTCAACTAAACCAGGAGCTGACTAAGTAAACTAATATATGCAGGAAACCAAACCAAGTCTAATCCAAGACTAAACCAATCCTAGCAGCATCACAGAAAATAACACAAAAGATAGAGAAGCTAAAACCAATGGACCCAAAACAGATTCATAACAGCCCTGGCTAGCTAGAAACCTCACATATCCCAACAAAACCAATCTTTACCGGATCAAAGAGAAAAAACGACAACTGCACAAGAAGAAACTGGGCACGACACAAAAAAGCCGACTACGAACCAGCAACCACCACATGAGCTCCAACCTGTCGAGACCACCACGAGAAATCCTGTCATGGAGGTGAAGAAGAGGCAAGCCGACAGGAGTTTAAGACAAACGCTTGGATGCACAGCGAAGCTCACAACCATGAGCAAAGGCTTGCGCATGTGAACCCACCAACCGTCGACCAAAACTGGACTGGACCTTTGACTCCGGTAGCGCAATGACGGTCAGATCCAAGACAATTGAGCTCACGAAGCCGAGAACCAGAGGAAGACCAGTAGGCAAGCCTATAACTGCAATAAAAATCGAAGACAAGGAAAATAAAAAGGAAATGAAAGCGAAAAGGATCGGCGGTGGCGCTAAAAGAGTCGCCGATCGCCGGTCAGATATGAAAGCTATAAAGAATCGCTGGGGTGAGAAGATAGAGAAAGGTCAAGAGTGTTTTTTTGACTTTTTTAAAATATGAATATATTTTGTCTTTTTCTTCCTATATTAAAAACAAATAATACTTTTTAAATGTAGCTAGAATTTTTGAACCGTTGGATGATTGGGGTTGGAATATAAACCGTTAGATTGGTTATGGTACAGATATTATATTGTCAAAAATAGCAAACTCTTGCCAAATCCTTCTCCTTTCATCTACAATCACTCATCCATGGCGATATCTCACGCTCAACCTCTGCTTCTTATTTTTCTCACATCACTCTTGCCTGCTTTAAGCGCAACTAAATTCAGCTACTGCGGTGTGTTATCTTCGTCTTCTATCATTTTAGGGGCTTTCGCATGCATTTTTATACAGTGAAGTTTAGTTCTGATTAATTGGTTCGCTACTCTCTAGATTGATGTTACAATTGTTAATTTGCAACTCTTCTTGTAGATAAGAAGCTCGATCCCGTTAAGGTAAAGGGTGTTATGATCTCTCCTGACCCTGTTGTAAGTGGTGAAGCTGCAAAATTTAAGATTTCGGGTTCTACTGGTAATCAATCCTCCATTCCTCCTGATTCCTTTCCTTAAAAGTTGTACACTAATGGAAATTTACAACAAACAGACAAAGATATCTCTGGAGGAAAAGTAGTGATCAGTGTTTCCTACTTTGGAATTCATGTCCATACCGAAACTCATGACCTCTGCGATGAGACAGGCTGTCCAATTGCACCGGGCAGCTTTGTCCTTTCTCATTCCCAAACATTGCCTTCAATTACACCACCCGTAAGATCTTTTGCATAGACATTTACACATACCATCTTTAGTTTCTATCTCAACGCCTAAAGTACCGTTCGCTTTTTAGGTTTTTCTAAAACTAAAATTGTTTGAACTCATTTCAATTTTAAATAGTTATTTATTTGATGTTTACTTGATATATCTTTCACATACCGGTTAACTAAAAACGTTTTCGATCTACGTTTTTCCGGTATGTTGAATAATGAAAGCTAAAGCTTTCTAAAAGAATTTCGGTTTCGGTTTCGTTATATTTGCCCACCCCTAGTATGAAGGTAAGGGATATCTTGGCTGTGCTCATTTGACAATGGATTTACATTGCTTCCTGATTTAGTCTTTCCATTGCAATCTGCTGTTATATTAGATCTAACCAATACACCTCTTTGAAACAGGGCACTTACACGCTTAAGATGACGATAAAAGACAAGAATGGTGGACGACTAACGTGCATCAGCTTCAAATTCAAGATCAAGTTAGGTTCCTCAGCGGTCTCTGCTATTTAGTGAAAAGATCTGTTCCTGTCTTTGTGTCTCTTTTACTTTGTGTGGTATCTAAATAAAAAATAAGGTCTTTTGATAACAGGATTTTAATGTGTGTCGTGTGTGAATCAGCGTATCAATTCTTATCACACTATCATGCCATTATAGTATAGATAAGTGTCAATCTAAATGGGTGTGATGCTAAGCACTCTAGATGCAATTGGAACTACTAATTCAATCCAAATAAAAAGATGAGTTTTTATCTAAAAAATCCTAAATGAACAGAACATGCAGTAAGTAAAACAGAAAATAGGTACTAACATGCATTGGCAAATACTAAATGTAAACAACAAGTAAACAAAAACAGAAGAAAATGATACTAAAGTGCAATCAAATGAAAAGCAGTTTCTAAGAATGGGGGGAAATTGACCAATAATCCTCCCTGTACTCCCTAGACACTTAACATACTTCAAACAATGAGCTAATCCCTAGACAGCAGATTCATAAGCAATCAAGTCCAATCTCTTGATAAATGATTTCAACCTAAGCAATCACCAGACCTAACTCTCGTTAACGGTACAATACCTAGCAGGCATGAAGAACCAAACTGCTAAAGCCAATAAGCACCCTAAACATATAATCTCTTAAGCTAGGTATGCAAATCTCTGAAATCACCATGTTCAAACATTTTATCAAACACATTTTGGGTGCTGAAATGTCTAATATCATATTTCAGTTGATTAGAAAGAAATAAGCATGAAGAGCAGTGATACAAAATGGATCTATAAGCAATCAAGCTTAGGCATTTAGGAAAAGCTTAGGAATTTAGGAAGAACAGGAAATCAACACCAGTCTACCAAATCCTCAGGAACCTAGGGTAACTACTCACTATACATGGTGGGTATGAAATTAGGAAAAACATAAAACATAACTTCAAAACCAAATATCATGATCAAAAGTCAAACTATGAAAACAGTAAGAACAACAAAGTCAGAAAAACCAGAGGATAATGATTAAGACGAAAAATCAAAGATGCAAGAGATGAAAATGAAGAACAGCAAGAACACCAACCCAGAAAAACATAGTTCTAATGAAACAGTAGCAAAACCCAGAAATGGTGATCAAGACAAAAACAAGATTACAAATATAAAACAGTAATTCAACATGTGCCAGATAGTTCACAACCTTAATCTAAGCATGAAAATGAAGAAATAAGAAGCTAAACATAAACTTAATAAGAATTATGGGTTTGATCATCAAGAACAACAAAGGAAAAACAGAGAGAAAGAAACCTAAGAACAAAACCCAAAATAGCAACAAAATAAAACGTAGTCTCAAAGGAGATGTTTTTGGGGTTTATATAGTATTTCAGAAAAACCCTAAAAACGCTAAAAGACAAAACGTAATGATTGGCCTTGTTCTTTAAATTTGGTTTATTCTGAAACTGGCAATTGGTCGAATCGTATGGCTTGGGATTAAGGCGTGGTAAAATATCTCGGGTGGTGATCGAGGCCACGCTTACGTGTGATCGAGGCCGAGAGAGACGGGCTGGAGATCGAGGCCAGGTTGATCGAGGTGCTTTGGGCTCGAGGAGATCGAGGCAGCTTTGATCAAGGGAGACAAGGCCGCGTGATCGAGGGCTTTGGGCGGGAGGAGATTGAGGCGCATAAGAAGGATGATCGAGTCGGGTTGGATCGTCATCAAGCATGTTGATCGAGGCGGGATAAGGACATGATTGAGCCCGTGATCGAGCCACGTTTGGTTTGGCCAGATGCGGTGATCGAGTCGTTTGTGGGTCGTGATCGAGGCCAAGTTGAAGCGTGTGGTCGAGGCCACTTCTTACTCCTTCTCCAAAACTGCAACGATGCTCCGAAAATTCCCTAAAAATCTGAAACATCTCCAAAATGCAAGCGTATGCGACTGCTAATGCAGAATTACCTACAAGACGCAAACTTACTAATAAAGGCCTATGAATGCAACATCTTGATGTCCAAAATGATCCTAAAATAATGGTCAATGACTTACCAAAACCACTAAAATGCAGAGACATCAACTCCCCCAAACTGAATCCGTGCTTGCCCTCAAGCAAGTAATTCAGAAGCATGGAAGGGAAGTTTTAAAATGGGAACTCAGAACTAAAATATGATGATAACACAGGGAATATCAACGTCCAGGTTACTAGTTCTAGAATGCAATCATAATCTCATCCTACTTAAAAACCTTAGTCATACTCATCAAAATTCATTCCAGATCAGTTCCAACCTCCACAATGCATTCAAATTCATTTACCCCTTTAACATTCATTAAAAAGAAACCATGGATCAAGTCATGCACATTCATTGAACTGATTTGGCTAAGGGTCTTGTTAAGATATAAAAATGACCCATTTGTGCATTGTCTAACAATTCAGAACATGGTTCTCTCAAAAAGGGAATGAGCTTTAGCAGAAGGCTAAAAGTAAGAACACTTAGATGTGGGTCTTCATTGTACCGCTATTAGTTTTTCTTGTCTTCCATGACTATAGAGTTTCTGTTTTATCATCACTAGAAACTACGTTTTGAAGATGGACTTGAGCTAGCACATTTTTTCCCAAGAGAGATTCATATAGGAAACTGAAACTCACCTGCCAATCTAAGGATGACGATCATGCTTTTTTGTTTTGTTAAGAGTGGGGCCGCTTGATTGTTTATTAGTAAGACATTCCTTCTTTTGTGTCGAATTTCTTTTGATAGGCATGTGTTAAGCTGGGAGACCTACTCCTAGTAATTTTGATTTTTAAGAAAATATTTTTTTGTTCTTCCACATTCCATCCTTTTCTCTTTCTTTATCTTATATAAAGCTATTTCACTAGCGAGCACTGCATCAACTAGTCTACTAGGAAACTTACAAGAGGAAGTGATTAGAACATCATAGAAGCACCACTGGTTACAATTACCACCTATCATTCTATGTACTGTATCACATATGAACCGATCGAAAGACGCATATGAACAAGATTGATATGAAGGATGAGATCCCAAAAAAGCATCAACTAAATATTAGCATGTCATTAGATAAGAAATACTAAAAAGGACTACCAATGAAACAGTAGGCAAAAGGATCGCTAAGTACCTTAGGGTACAAGGACAAACATCATCGTATTCTATGAAGAGTAAAATTTTTTTGGAGAAAACGACCTCCAGTGTAAGCTCAACATTTGCCTACTAAAATAAAGTACCTTCGGAGAAGTTATGGAACTAAGCAAATAAGGACATCATACCATAGGTAAGCATGAGTGGTAAGTGCCAGTGGACTGTCAAGTTACTCAAATTCACATAATACGAATAGGATGCGGAGATGAGCTCTTTTGGAAGAGTGCTCCCATATTCTTCAATGATCATAAGTAGTGGAGCTGTCTCAAGAGGATCATCGGGTCATACGACATTTACACTGCTTTGGGAATGCATATGAATTTTTCAATGAATTTGGAAACTTCGATGCTTGATCAGAAAACAAGTGGAAGTCAATCAGATACATGGAATTCAAGGAAAATTTCTTTTCAGGGGGGAGATAAAATTGTATCATCTTGGACCCAAATATCCGACCCATTTAATTTTTGGTTGCAAAAGCCTAACAGAATTTAGACCCAAAAATATCATTAAGGATAAATAAGTCTTTTTCCCATTTTCTATTTAAAGAAGATTTTTATTAGAAAGAGGATGCAGTAGTAGAAAAAAAAAAGAAATAATTGTAGAATTGGTCACACTTTGGTTCTTTAATTGGAGAAAGAGGTG
>OVBE01000936.1:0-41988 GCA_900406425.1 Iberis pinnata
CCGAAACATTTCCGATACAACCGAAATATAAATACAAAACGAAAAAAAAATTATCGTCAAAATACGGGTTTCCACACCTACACCTACATTTCCTGACACCACGGTATCCACCTGTTACCAGATGACCCGAAACACCATACAACACAAGAGTTTGGTTCCTCTACGATATAAATGCTCAACATCTTACTCTAATGTCGGATTTGGCACCCGTTACAGTGTTTCAAGCTCGCGAACGAGCAACACACACTAAACAATCAACATGCTCAAACAATATCCAATTTACATCTTCCTATAGTATATTCTTTGTCTTACATAATACACACAAAATAATCAACCTAGAGATACAAGCAACAAGATTTAACTAAAGACTAACATAGATGAGAGAAGTAGAAGATGCGAAAGAGAGCTTTTAGACATGTCCCTAAACTTAGCTTTGGTTGAAATTGAAATGAAGAGAAACCCTAGTCTAAATCTCACAAGAGATAAACCTAGGTTCCCAAAAGAGGGATGAGTATTAAAATAGAGTAGATCTAAAGAGAAAAAGGGTATTTCTATGGTTTACAACCATTGACCCCACAGGAAGAAGAAGAAAGAGATATGGAGAATGAATAAAGAGTTCTTACCTTGAGAAGATGAAGAAAGCTAACAAGATGAATCTCCTTTACTTCTTCAAAGAATCAAAACGCAGAAAAGAGGGCTCGAGAGATGGTGATGACAGCGCAGTAGAAGAAGAAGAGAGGAAGAGAGGAGAGAAAAAGTGGCTAGGGTTTTTAGGGCTCTCATTCTCTCCTTTAGGTCTCCTTTTATAAAATTTGGAGAGAATGGACTTAGGTTTTATGGAATCCCACATGGGCCTTAATCGGTTTTTAAATAAATCACCTTGGGTTTGGGTTGGCATGTTACAACTCTTCCCTTCCCGCTGGGAGTTCGCCCCCGAATTCAACCTGATGCCTCTTGATTTTAACGATCCTTCGAACAGTGCAGGATGATCTCTAAGCATTACTTGCTCCTTTTCCTAAGTGTGATCCTCGATTTAGTCTCTTCCCCAAGAGACCTTTACCATCTTGGTGGTTTATCCGTTAAACACTATATCCTTTTGGTCTAGAATCCTTCTTGGTTTTACTGGAGCTCTCAAGTTCCTGTTCAAGTCAGCCGGCGGAGTTTCAAAAATTAGCTCAGGTTCCCTGACGACCTTTCTTAGGACTGAAATGTGGAACACATCATGGAAATCTCACAATTCTTTTGGTAGGGTTAGACGGTAGGCTACCTCTTCGATCCTTTCCAGGATAGGGTACGGTCCCATATATCTCGGTATGAGCTTCTTTAACTTTCTATCATTGCCGGCACCCCTAAACGTCCTCATTTTCTGGTAGACTTCATCTCCCACAGTGAATTCCAAAGCCTTTCAGCGTTGATATGCGTAGCTCTTCTAACGATCATGAGATCCCTTGAGCCTCTCCTTTAACAGCTCGACCTGCCTTACGGTTTCCTGGATAATCGTTTGCTCTAAGTCTCTACACTCTCCCACTTCAGTACAAAAAAGGGGAGTATGACAAGGCCTGCCGTAGAGCGCCTTATACTGTGACATCCCAATACTAGTATGGAAGCTATTGTTATATGAGAACTCGGCTATGGGTCAATACTTTTCCTAAGTACCTTCCCTGTCTAACACACAAGCCCTCAGCATGTTTTCTAGTGTCCGAATTTTCCTCTCAAACTGACTGTCCGTCTACGGGTGGTAGGCAGTACTAAGGTGAACTTTTGTCTACAGTGCTTTCTGGAATGCCTTTCAGAAGGTAGAAGTGAACTTTAGATCCCTGTCTGACACAATACTCACAGGAACTCGATGAAGTCTGACTATAACATCCAAGTACTTTTGTGCAAGGAGGTCATCTCCATTTGTATACATGATAGGCAGGAAAATGTGTTGACTTTGTGAGACGGTCAACTATCACCCAAATCGCGTGCTTTTTGTTGCAAGTCCTTGGCATCCCGGTCACAAAACCCATTGTTACCATATCCCATTTCCATTCTAGTAGTGGTAAGCTTTGTAGTAATCCACTTGGTACTTGCCGCTCAGCTTTCACTAAATTGACAGGTCTGACATTGCGAGATCCACTTGGAAATGTCCCCATTTATTCCATCCCAATGGTAGTATATCTTCAGATCTTAGTACATCTTGGTATTACCCTGGTGAACTGAAGACCTCAAGAAGTGTGCCTTACTATGAATCTCTTTCCTTAGGTCCTCATTATTAGGAACGCATACCCGTCCTTTATATAGATAGGTCCCATTCGAAGCCTCCTTGTATCTAATCACCTCCTTGGATACTAAATCCTTTAGAATAGGGTCCTCTTCGTGAGCTTTCCTGATTTTCCATAGAAGATATGCCTGATGCAAGGCTTCAAACCCTGCCAAATCCTCTTCTATGGTGGTTTCGCACAAGTTCAGGCTCGCTAGCGTTGTTATTAACTCATGAACTTCTTTGGCTCGTGAAACATCATCTCTTCTTCTACTCAAGGCATCAACAACCTGGTTAGCCTTCCCAGGGTGATACATAATATCGAAGTCGTAGTCTGCCAATAACTCAACCCATCTATGCTGCTTTAAGTTTAGTTCATTCTTGGTGAAGATATATTTCAAGCTCTTGTGATCAGTGAAGATCTGAACCTTCTCCCCATACAAATACGATCTCCAAATATTTAGAGCGAAAACCACCGCTGGTAATTCCAAGTCATGAGACGGGTAATCATGTTCATGCGGTCTTAGCTGACACGAGGCATATGCTATTACTTGGTCCTCTTGCATTAAAACACAACCAAAACCTGACCCAGATGCATCTATGTAGACGACATAAGGTATTCCCTTAGCTTCTCCATGACTATTCGCAAATGACATGCATGAACTTCTTTTGATTTTGAGTAGACGAGGATATTATCAATGAAGACAATTACACATTTATCCAAGTATGCTCGGAACACATCATTCATTAGCTTCATGAAGGCAGCCGTCACATGGGCCAGCCCAAATGGCATGACAACGAATTCGTAATGACTATAGCGTGTTCGGAAGGCCGTCTTCAGTATGTCATCCTCCAAGATTGGTAATTGATGATACCTATATGCCAAATCTATTTTGGAAAACCACGACGCTGCTTGCATCTGGTCCAACAGCTCATCAATTCGTGGAAGTGGGTACTTTTTCTAGATGGTGACTTTGTTCAATCCTTGGTAGTCAATGCACAACCTAAAAATTCCGTCTTTCTTTTTGACGAATAAGACTGGTGTTACCCAAGGTGAGCTACTTGGTCTAATAAATCTTTTATTAGTTAAGTCCTCCAATTGGTTCTTTAGCTGCGCTATTTTTGTCAGTGCTAGACGATACGGTGGTTTCAATACGGGCGTCGTCCCTGATTCGAGCTCTATGGTCAAAGGTTCTCCTCGGTTAGGAGGTAGTCCTTTTATTTGTTCGAATACGTCCACATACTGATAAAGCACTGGTATAGTTGCTAGGTCCTTTGGTAAAGCTTCTTTTACCATAGTAATGGTGGCTGGGTAAGCTTCATTACCTTTTTCCATTAGGCTTTCTGCATGTAGCATCAAGATGACGGGTACTCCTGAAATAGTCTTGATCCATTAGAAAACTATTTGGGTTCCTGTACCCAAGATGTCAATGCGCACCCTTTCATAGTCAAGGAAAACTTTATGGTTTTTCAACCAATCCATTCCGAGAATCACGTTGTACCGATTCAACTTCATCTCCACTAAGTTTCCGGTGAATCCTTTTCCTCCAAGAATTACCGAAACACCTTTCTACACTCCCGACGATCTAACTTTTTCCGAACCAACGGTTTGGACTCACAAAGCTATGAGTTGCTCTGGTGTCGAACAAGGTGTAGGCTGCTCCACCCCCAATCAAAACCGATCCTACATGGTTTATACTAAGACTAAGCATAGAGACGATCGACACACAATCCTACTCCTATTCACTTCTCTTACCTAAAGAAAAAGAATAGAGAAGGAACTTACCCGCTATTGGTTCTGCACCATTGCATTCCTCAACCACAAAGGCTCGCGGTTCCATAGCTCGCCTCCTAGGTGGCGGTGGAAAAAAGGCAGCTGGTCTTGGCTCCATGCAATCCCTCAAGTAGTGACTCTCCCTTCCGCAACAGAAACATTTGCTTCCCGGTTGGTCTGGCACTCCTTGCCTATATGACCGAGGCGGTCGCACTTCAAACACCTTTGGCATGCTCTAGAATGTCTTTTCTTACACCTTTGACAGAGATCTCTTACCTCATCGCGCGTCCTCTTGGATGAATCCCCGTTCGCAACCTTGTTTTGAGAGTTTCTTGAGTTAATAACTACAAGGCCTTCCTCTTGATTTGCAGCCTTTTTCCACCAGTTCAACCAGGCTATAGTAATCTCTTATTGAACATCTGACATTAATATCTGGCCTCAATCCTCGCAAGAAACTCCTTATTAGTTCATGCTCATTCATGTGTCGTCTTGTGTAGCTTCGCAGTCTGGCGAATCTAAGTCGTACTCCCTTACAGTGCGAGATCCTTGACGCAATTCTTGGAACTGTGTCTCTAACTTGTCCATCATTTCCCTTGAAAAGTACTTCTAAGTAAAATCGTCACGAAAATCCTCCCATGTCAAAGGGCTTCCTTGTATCTCCACTACACGTTCCCACCATAGGAGAGCTTCCTCCTTCAGATATTGAACAGCAAGATCCTTCCTATAAACTATAGGACAACGAATTGCTTCAAAACTCCTCTCTATTTCTGTTTCCAATGATGCGCTGCAGTGGGATCTGTCCTTCCTCCGAACGTTTCCACGTTCATTTCTCGAAGATGCCTCATAGCCTCACAACACCTGGGTCCTTGCTCATAGGCTCTAACAGGTAGTGGTGGAGGCAACTCCCTTCCTATAGCATACTCATACATCAGAGGTGGAGGAGGTAGCTCTCTTCCCCCTACGAACTCGTGTACCGGAGGTGGAGGAGGCGGATCCAAAACATGCTCAGCCACTGGTGGAGGCGGATAGCCGGGTGCAACAGGCACATAATGCAATTAAGGGTAAACAGGTACTCCAGATTCACTAGTGGCAGTTTCAAAGGTGCAACATGCAAGAAAGGTGGTGGCATAGCACCTCCAAATCCTTCATGTGCTAGCTTAAGAATCTGGCGAACTATTGCTTGGGGTCTCCTTAAATCTTCCAATAGCTCAGCAGGGTTCACATTAACGGGTTCATCAAGTATGACTGGTTGACCCACAACTACCCTGATAGGTTGAACAGAATTCCATTCGATGGTTCCATCTGAGATCCCGCATCTACTCCAGTAGATTGAGCCATATCTGCACAACATGCGGTCGATTCAAGAGCCTGACCTAGGCTCTGATACCAAATTGTAACAACCCAACCCTCGTATAAGAGTAAAATTGTAACTTTACAATCTTTTAAAACGAAAAGTCACTTTATTTCAAATAAAATCGTCAAAATAACCAACATCTTAGCATACCGAAAATCCGGTTAACACAACCAATTGAAAAAATTAATAAAATAACAAAACGTCTTAAATTCATAAAAGATAAAGTGGAATTTCAAAAAATGGCACTATCCAGATTCAGACTCTGTTAATTCAGTACATTCACCTAAGAGAGAAAATGGAAAGAGAGCGGGGGTGAGTAAGCTCATGGGGAGAGCTTACTCAGCGAAGGGCGATCCAAGAAACCATAATCACTTACAAACTACTAACAATCAACCCCACAGTCTAAGCCTAAAGCAAGCATTTAGTTTCAATCACGTGAACCTAAAGCCCACACATACAATATCAAGAGAGGTCCTTACAATGCATGGTTGACCTACCGCCTGTAGGCTCTACAAAGGGGAATGACCCCTTCACCTCGCAGACGATTATTCACTAGTCGAGGCCTTGAACAGCGTCCTCCCGCGTCTAAGGTCTCCTGACGCCTAGTACGGTGATTCAACCCTAACTCGTGTTTAGCTGAGTAATCTCATAATGACAGAAGGTCTGTTCCTCCCTGGAATTTGATGCCCTTCATCTACATTCCCTGACACCACGGTATCCACCCGTTACCAGATCACTTGAAAGACCACACAACAAAAGAGTTCGCATAAGATTTAATCATATGAATCATAACGGTTAACCTAAACACTGATGATTATCTCAACTATACGATTAAAGTCGTTATTCTTCAGAACAGTCGGAAGGACGCATCTATGTTTATTAATCATATGAAACGACAATGGCTGACTAAGACACCAATGTTATCCGCCTATACGGTTTGAGTCTTAATTGTATCATCTATCGAAAGACCGGTTTTCCGATAAGAACCACAAAAATCGTCTAAACCGCAAAATATCCCAACGAGGCCTAAAACACGATAATGGACCACTTACGATTCCAGACAGGAATTCAGCTCATATACGATGATGGTCGTGGCTTGGGGGAAACGGAAGAAATCCGGGAAATGAATATTTCTGCAGAAGAATAATACTGGAAAAGGAAGATTTCCGCGAATGGAGGGGATGATGGAAAAAGAAGATGGACCGACCTTGAAGCCTATATAAGAGAGAAGAAGAGGAAGAGCACATACACGTTCAATTCTTCATCCCGAAGTACTTAGGGCTTTACATAATTTTTCCATTCTTAGCGAGCTATGACTCAATTAGGTTATTAGTCTCTGTTGTTAGATCGAGGGTAATCGCCGGCAGTTCTTATTGTTGTTCATCATGTTTTGATTATGTTTGACTCACAGAAATTTGGGATCTCTGGAAAATCGGAGTTCTCTCTTATTTTCCTTAACTGACGGAAATAGCACAGTATGAATTTCGGTTCCGACTGTGTGGTGCTAGAAGGAGGGCATAAGTGATTTCTTTTATATCAAACAAAAAGTTCAGACATGGCTATTGAAAGTCAAAACGACCAACCAGCTCGTGACGGTGTTCCACCGAACGACAACATTGAGAAAACTCCGCCAACTTACGCAAACACTGCAGCGTTAATGGAAATTAAGAAGATGTTCTCAGCTCTCTTAAAAAAGTCGGAAGAGCAAGATAAGTTGAAAAGCTCTCTCGCAAAACATGTCAAAACCCTAACCGCAAGAACCAGAATCATCTTCCCATGTGGAACTACCAAGCTGCATGAAAGAAGACTCGACTTCGCAACTCCGCTTGACAAGATACAATCCCGATGAGGTAATTCCTGATGCAATGTTGTAAAACTTCAATAACCTTCCGCCTTTAGATGGGGAAACAGTGCGACTTAACTAGGAATCTAGCAAGCGGTCCGACTCTTCGAATGAGGACGAGGACATGTACCCAAGGAAAAGAAGCAAACACTCGGTTCGGAAAGATCATCAGTTCGACAAACCCATGAAAAAAGAAGAAGAAAATTTCTTCTGGGTAGAACATGAAGAATTGGCCGAGGAGAAGGCTCGGAAAAATCCCTGATAAATGCGAGAAAGCTCCAAAAGCCAATCATGATGATTTCGATGAAATTCGTGATCTCAGCGACTACATCGCAAAAACCTTTGCGGAAGTCCATGCAGTATAATCACATATTCATCATGCCACCAGCACGGCACCAGAGATCGAACAAATTCTTAAAGAATCCCAGAAAATGCCATTTACGGCACATATAATTAAGGCTCGAATGTCTAACCCCGGAAAAATTAAAAATCCCTATGTACGACGAAACCACCAATCCGAAAGGTCATCCCTAAACCTTTAGAATCGTGATGGCGAGGTTCAAACTTAATGAGGGTGATAAAGACGCAGGCTTCTGTCTCCTTTTTGTCGAACACCTCTAGGAGCGGCTCTTGAATGGTTCTCTCGACTAAAACACAACTTCATCGGAAGCTTACGACAAATCTCTGTAGAATTCCTCAAACAATACTCTATATTTATGGATAGATAAACTTCGAACATCGACCTGTGGAGCTTGTCCCAGAAGGAAGATGAATCTCTCTGAGATTTCATTAAATGGTTCAAGGTCGTAATGGCTAGATTCACTGGGATCGACGATAAGGTAGCCATAGACGCGCTCCAAAAAAACCTCTAGTACAAGTCATAATTCAGAAAGTTGATAGCCCTCGAAAAACCGTGTTTAATCCATGACGCTCTACATAAGGCCACAAACTTCATTTCCATCGAATAGGAGATGAAAGTTTTATCGCATAAGCATAAGTCAGCAAAGGAATCCGTACAAGAGGCACCAGCGGAGCAGAAATCAGAAAATAAAAAATCTTGTAATGACAGGTACGTCTATCACGAGGAAAAGGATCTTTAGGGAGCGGATAGCTACGCTATCAACCCGTCGTCCGAGCGAGGAAGATCTTTGGGTAGTACCTAGACTTGAAACATCTCTTACAAAGAAAACACCTTCTACGAGTTACACCAAACAAAGGGTCACTCCACGACGAACTGCAAAGTTCTCAGAGCAAGGCTAATGATAAAACTACTCACGGGTGAGATGTCAGAAATATCTAGCATAAACAATCTAATCAGAGAGACCAACTAACCACCTAGATCCGACCAGGCATCGCCAGGAAACAGCGCACCCCAGGGTCACCGAACAGAAGGGAACCGCGGAAGAGAGCCTGAGAACAAAGTCAGCGACGTTACTCGCCGCCAAGTAAACATGATAACTGGAGGATTGCAATGCTATGAAAACAGCATCTCTGCAGTAAAAGTGTATCATCACAAAGCTGAATCAAGCACCGCCTGGCTCGATCACCTTCTCTTTTCATCTTTTGATTCGCTGAATAACGCGATTACTTTCAAGGACAACGAACCGTTCAGAATTGACACCCCTTTGTGCGACCTTCTTGTAATCAATCTTGTCATAAGAGACCTTGAGGTCGCAATAGTCCTCGTAGATACATGAAGTACCTTAAATTTGATCTTCAAAAAAACAAGCAAGACTCTGCTTCCTAGCAAAGCATAAACTAAGACGGGTCACAATGACGCCAGCGATCGGACCTAAACGAGCGAAGATAACTCATCCATCAACCAAGAACGCTTTAGAAAAATCTGAAAATGGTTCGTAAAAGCACGAACCAAATTCTTCAACACAAGAAACATCTCAAATTGAAGAAAGCGACCACGCCTCTGAGCCCAACATCCCAAACAGAATGGCGCAACCAATTCCCAAAAAAGTCATCGACCCAACTGTAGGCACCGTAGCAGAAACAAAAGACGCAGTATCTCAAAACGAGTAATTAAACTCACAACAACACACTGACCTACGAGATGGATTGATCCTTGAAAAGGGTACGTAGGAAAATTTTCACAAGAAAAGTACGACCGTCCCTCTCTCTAAAGGGGGTGGGGGTGGGTATGTATACGTATACTCGTATACTCCCATTTTTCAAAATATCCGCACTCATGTACTCGATATTTACAAAACTGTTTTGCAATAACAAAAACGCATTCTTACTTAGAAATTTCCGCCATCTCTTTACATCTTAAACATATTTGACTCCACTCAAAAAACGTTGAAGTAACAACGTAATTCACCGTATAACCCTGAACTAGAAATCATACGAACACTTCTCCTAACTAAACTTAAACATTTTCCTTATTCACAAGGAACATCTCTCGAACACATTCTAAAACGCAAAATCTTTGAGCAAAAAAAGAATTTTTGGAAAAAGGAAGACGTTACGAACTTCCAAAAACAAACTTCTGAACTCGTATGAACGCAGTCTACACATACTACAAAACCAATGAACAAACACTCGCTCCTGTATCGAACCCGTCCATTATCCCCGATGGACAAACTAGTCACCGAACCTTTCGTAAGATTGGTTCTCAATATAAAATCACATATTTACACAACATAATCCATTTTAAAAAAGCCGCAAGGAAACTAGGATTTAGAGCCACCTAAGGCCAACCCTAAAAAACTAAAAATGGCCACACTCGGCCAAAATCATAACCTCAACATGGAACATACTCCCTTTATACATAAACTTGCGCTCATAATGAGTCACACTCCATGAAACCAGGACACGATCCACCAAACGGTCTCAGATCCTGAACCACAGCTTCCTTTTCACCATGCATCGCAGTCCCGGCGTCCTCCGGATCTGGAAAAATAGGGATCGTGGCCTAGTACTCCTTTATCTCCGCTTCAATCGGAGGGATCATGGAGCTTTCATTTTCACACTTTTTGCATTTCTAATAGCCAGACATCAAAAAGTCATCAACGCTAAGCAGACTTGAATCAAGTCCCCCGCATCCTCCTCGCCGTAACTAACAGTCCCTACCTATTCCAAATAAGAAAAAATGAGCATCGAAGTCCAACGCTCCCAAATCCTCTCTTTGATTGGAGGGAATGCAAAATACATTTTTGACCTCTTAATATAACCTAAAATCTTGTCCATCTAGGTGGTATATGAATACTCGAGATGTTTGGTATGCCGCAAGGTATCCATGGAACCGTGATATTCAGGATACTCCGCGAAGGACCATTACACTTGCTTGAACTGATCATTTGGTTAAGTCTAGTGGGCAACGACAAAGTCCAGTGGCCTACAACAAAGTCTAGTCGCCCACGACAAAGTTTGGTCTCCCACGATGAAGTCTGGTCGCCCACGAAAAATTTTGTTCGCCCATGCCAAAGTCTAATCGTACACGACAAAATCAGGTCAGCCACGATAATGTCTAGCCGCCCACGATGAAGTTTGGTAACCCATAACAACAAATTTTGGTAACTCAAGACGAAGTCTGGTCGTCCACGATGATATCAGGTCGCCCACGATGAAGTCTGTTCTCTCACAATAAAATGAAGTCTAGTCGCCCACGATAAATTTTGATCACCCACGATGAAGTCTGGTCGCCCACGAAAAAGTCTGGTCATCCACGACGAAGTTTGACCCCCCACAATGAAGTCTGGTCGCCCATAACGAAGTCTGGCCGCCCACGACAAAGTCTGGTAACCTACAAAGACGAAGTATGGTAGCCCACGACAAAGTCTGGTAACCTACAAAGACGAAGTATGGTAGCCCACGACAAAGTCTGGTCACCCACGATGAATTTTGGTCGCCCACGAGAAAGTCAGGTCGCTCACAACAAAGTCTAGTCGCCCACGACAAAGTCCGGTTGCCCACGACAAACTCTGGTTGTGCACGATGAAGTCTTGTCGCCCACGATGAAGTCTAGTCGCCCACGACAAAGTCTAGTCGCACAAAACAAAGCCTCAAACAGTTATCTATTAATTTCGCCTAACTTAACCTACCCTATACCTCATAAGAACGTCTCAATGATTCTTACAAGCTGGGGGGTCTAACTGTTGGGGTCAAAAACAGTCACGAAAAAATCAATGTCTAAAAACTAGCATTGATATGTTAATGATACAATTCGGATATCACACCGCACTATTCGTATCATCCCCATCAATAGAACAAGTCGCAAGACTTCCGAAAAGATCTCGTACATTCATCTCGCCAAGGTTTCCGTTGGAATTCTACGACAAAAACCATAAATCTTATTCTCTTCGTATAATTTTCGAAATGATTGTATAAACTGCATCGGTTATTTTAAACATAGGAGTCATCCTATCTATATGATTATTTCCTGAGATTTGCAAAAAATCGTGAAATCCTTACGTATACGATTTAATCGTATGAATGATAACAGTTAACCTAAACACCGAGGATTATCTCAACTATACGATTAAAGTTTTTATTCTTTGGAACGATCATAAGGACGCATCTATGTTTATTAATCGTATGAAACAAAAAAGCCTACTTCGACGCCAACGTTATCCTTCCTATACGGTTAGTATTTGCGAAGTTCGGATCGTATCATCAAAATCACAAAACAACCCAACGAGGCCTCAAAAAAATAACGACCCACTTATTATTCCAGAGGGGAATTCGGCCCAAATACTATGACGGCCGCGACTTGCTCCCGAAGCCGTAAAGAAACGGAAATTATTCAGAAAAAATATTTATGCAGAAGAAAAAACTTGTAAAGGAAGATTTATGCGAATGGAAGGGAAGACGGAAAAGAAAGGCGGATCGACAATGTAGCCTAGATAAGAGAGATGAAGAGGAAGAGCACATACACGTTCAAATCTCCACACGAAATACTTAGTTCTTTAGACTATTTTTTTTTCGTTCTTAGGGAGCTACGACATAATTAGTTTATCAGTCTCTGTTGTTAGATCTAGGGTACTCGCCGTTAGTTCTTGTGGCCAAGACTACCATATGATTGAAACAAGCTCATATGATTCGGAATAAGAAACCTCTTTCGCCCTTTTTCGTACTTTTAATTTCGTAGTTTTTTGTTGTTCATTGTGTTATGATCTTTTTATATTTGACTCACATAAATCCGAGATCTCTGGAAAATTGGGGTTGTCTCTGATTTTTCTTAACTGACGGAAATCGGCTAGTGCGAATTTCGGTTCCAAGAAGCCTATAGATATAATAAACTTTTCCTTTAATTTGAACAACTTGACCTCTATATATTTCTTCTAAGTTTGAATTAATATTTTTGGAATACATTAGTGACATTACAAAAAGTATTTGTATTTACGTGCTCCTTTCCGTTTATCGTAGTATTGGATTAGGTGTCTTCACTCACTTGTATTTTTGTTTTGAAAAAGTATTAATGTTATAGTAGTGGTTGTCCCGCGTTATGCGCGAGTTTTTCTATAAAATTTGTTTTTTTTTATAAATATTTTATTAATGCATTAGTTGAAATTAGATATATTCTTTAGAGGTTTATATAATGTGTTTATGTGAAGTGAGATTGCTTTTAAATTTTAAAGTATATTTTAACTATATGAAATATAATGTGTTGCTTAATTTTTTTTTGTTGTCAATTAAGTTATTTAAGTTATTTGATTATTTATATATTCTTTTCAATAAGTTTTTTTTTTCAAATTATTTAGGTTTAGTGTATATTTTTCTTTTTTATACCATCTCTTACTTATTTTATGTAATCTCTTTAAATTTTAAAATAACACCAAATTTTTTCTTTTTCGAAAAAGAATAACACTAAAAAGTTTTCTTTAAACATTTATATTTTAATTTTTTCTTTACTTGCTATTGTTTTAACGTTTGTAATTTATTATTGTATAACAATACCCTTTATTTTTTTAACTTTATAAATTGAACACTTGTATTGTTGTGTAATTTTATATCTAAAAGACAGATTTTTTTAAAAAAAGGTAAAGATTATCTTATATTATGATCACGCTATAAGGTATTCAAATACACATATTTAGAATTTCATCTTTCATATCACCAACTTTTAACATAAAAAATAGTTACACAAAATAGGAGTAGGTAGAAAAGATAAATTGTCATATATATATATAGTTGATTATTTGGAACACATATGCGTGGTCATTCGAAGACAATGTTAAAGCCAAAGATCGCATCAATCCTTCTATGAATTCACACAGATCTTCATCCACTTATATGCAAACCCAGATAGATCCCTTTACATTAACCAACGCCTTTATCCTCCTTATGAAAGGCAACCGTAGCATGAAAAGACTGAGACAGTTTAAGTGATGATAAGTTCCTGATCTCAAGGATTCCCTGAATCCGAAGCGATCAAGATGAAACTAGCTCAAGAGATGAAAGGATATTAGACATTCATCTCGAAGAACAAGTAACAATGGTGGATGAAGGTGATGATGAATTACAGAGAATAGAAAAGAGATAATATTTGTTGTTATGATTGATTTTGAAATTAGGCCAAAACTGCCTTTACATATGCGTGACTCACGCTGGTTCTAGTAAACCCCTAATTTATTTAAGTAAACATAAACTAAAGTGAAAATTAAGATAAACCGAGTCTTGATATGAACCAAGTCTGTACCATAAACAATTCTCCCTTGTCGAGAACATCCTTGTCCTCTAGGGTGAGAAACTTGATATCTGGAGGGTGTTCTTTCCACTAGGCATTAGCTTTGGTAACAGCAACACTTGTAATCCTCAGTGTCAAAAGGCAAAACAAGGTGTTGAACAATCGAACAATCTGGATAGTGGAACAAAGCAGAACACTCCATTTCCCTTGCATACACTTTTCTACTAACAGTTCTGGTGGTCTTTGGAGGTGGTACACTTTGTAAATACAAAAACTAGCAAGTAGTAAGTCCTACAAGATCATATTACGGCCTGACATCTTTGCGTAGACCTTCTTTGAATAAGTAACCATTCCAATATTCCCATTAAGATGCAAAATTACAGTACCAATGTGATCATCATATAGCAAAGCAAACCAAGCCCAAAAGCCATGAGTTTGAGCATTTTCTCTTTGTTCATAGCAACCCCAAACAGTGTGGTCAAGCATTAACTGTGAGAAGAAAACTTGTACTAACCGTTGAGGTGAGACACAAACTCTCCAATGAACATTGTAACAGCGCAACCCAGCCACACTTGAGAATTTGAAATCCCATATCATCAATCCATATTTCATGCTTACTTTAAAGCTCACCAAATACATCATTGTGAATTCGAAAACTGTTTGCACTGACTTAAGCTTATTCTTCCAACAGTGCCATACTTGAGAATTAATTCTCGTGATGAAAATCAACTCTACAAAATGGTTCTGGATCAAAAGTGTAACAAGCTCCACAACAGCAGCAGACTTTGAGCTAATAGTAAAAACATCAAATGTTGCCAAGTGCTTCTCTTTCCAAGTAATGTTATTTGTCATAAGACCAAGACTCTTCTCCAGAACATGATCACATACACCAAGTGCAAGAATTGACCAACAAGATTCCAACAATAGCACTTCATCTTTAAGAATGATCCATAAAAATGTACATGAATCTTCATTATAAACCCTTATGGAAGTCTTTCTAGCCCATAGTAGCTTGTATATAAAGAGACCAAAATCATTCACTTCGTAGTGATTAATTACCAACATCATAGCAGCCTTATTATTACCATCTTCCTTGTTCCCCTTAATTATTTCATCGCAAGCAGTCTCTGCTCGCCATTCTTGATTTTTGACCAAACCACAAGTAAGCCTATTCTTTATATTAAACATATTTCCCAAGAACTCATTAACAATAAGCTCACTCCTTTTGAGATAAATATGCATCCAAGATTTTCCAGCAGAAACTCTCTTATCCAGAACTTCTAATAACTCCTTTTCAGCCTTTGTAACACTTGAATTAATTAAACATATCATCTTGTTCCCACTTGTTGAAATCCAACCAGTGTCTTGATAGAAGGACATAATGTTTTCCTTCCTGAAGCATTCCTCTTTGCCTTTTTGGTTCAGTTCTTGGCTCATAGACAATTGATCCCTCTTGATATTTCCTTCAGTGTGATTCTCTTCAATTGTTATCTCCAAATCACTTAGCTTTTCCTTGTCATGGAGTTTATATGATATTTTCTTCTTATACTCCCATACATATTTATCCAGCTCCATACATGCTTCAAATGTTCTGTTAAGATTGAGATTATCTATTTGTAGTCCAAGCTTAGCAGTCTTTCCTTCGAACTGATTCTTCTCACATGTAAAATTGGAAAGAGTAATCCCTTTCATTCCACCTGGCTCCCATACAAGCACAGCCTCGTTTGATGGATGAATCAATGCTATTGTAACATCTTGTTGTTCTTTTGCTTGGAATAAGAACACTAATCTGGGGACATTCAGAAAGGAGAATAAGCAATTATGATAATCTTACGACTGAAATAAACGCACCTCTTCGTCTTCAAATAGCATGAATTCCACTTGTTGTTAAGCAGAGGTTTTGAGTTCATGAGCAAGCTCAGGAGGGTTCTTAAGCGTCTCAATGGACATTGCAAATCGAAGTGCTGACAAGATGATTTTCTTCTTGTTGAGTGATAGATCAATGGCATGTTGCTGCAGTTTTGGGATCCTCTCAAGTTTAATTGCCAATTCGGATGAAGAAACATATTTTAAGTAATACCAACAATAATTTGAATTACAAAGACCTAATTTTACTATAGTCACCTGATCATATAAACAACAAACTATTAGAACACATTTCCAAATTCAAGTAACTAAATTTGTCAAATTTAATCAATTTACTTTAACCGTCTATCGATATTAAATGCTTAGAACAAACAATAATTGAGTAACAAAGGTTCATAAATTTCTCCACATAACAAAGCCTAAGAACATCTTACCCTAAAATATGAAAGGGAAGAACCCTAAAAAAGAAAATAGTACTGACTAGATCTATTTCTTCGTTCTCTATCTAATGAGGTTTAAGGCATTTGAAAGAGTAATTAGGAAAAAATGACTTAGATTAAACAGAGAAAATGAATTCTTGGTAAAGCCAAAAGAAAGGTAAAGAACTTACCATTTTTCCAAAATCTTCTTCCCTTAAGTTAACAATGTAGACTTAAAAGAACATTACTTTGAAAGTGAATCTCACACCTTCATTTAATAAACATTCTTTTAGAAGAAAATATATTTTCTGCCAGATCTACTACTACTAATGAGAATAAATGTGCTAAAATACGGATTTATGATACTAAAATCAGATTTACTCAAACCGAGACGCAAATTGAACACCTTAACATTAAAAGATATGGATATGAATATGTTATATACTAGAAGCACTACCTTCATAAATTTGATAGACTAATTAACATGAGCTTTACCTGTTTTTGCAGTATAGAAGAGAGTGAATTTTGAAGCTCCATGCGTCTTCTACTTACATCTTTCAAGCTCTCTCTGAAATTCTACAAAGTGTTTAGAAGGCTTCTACAGACAAATCAAAAGCCGCTCACCAAAAAGTATATAGAGAAAGAAATAAGTATAGAGTGGTGTTACATATTTATTGGCATGAACATCCTTCCACTATCTGATTGGAGAACCTTAATGGCGTATCCTATCGTGCAATACCTTGCGTAGGACGTAGCATTGTTGTTCGACCCATTCACGAGTTCAAGCAACCAAGATGGCAATATGCGACCAATGAAGATCTCACTTCTAACATGTATTTTTAAACGTTAGAAATAAACCAAAACTTATAAAATATAAAGTTAATTACATTTTATCAAACACTTACAAAATGTGGTAGCCGGTTTTGGAAATCAAGTTGTTTATGCGCTTGCAATTCCTCTTCAGATTTATCATGAAAGTATCCCCGAATAAGTGCCTTGTAGATCCTACATAGTTTTAAGATGCACAAGCTATGTAAACAATTTAGAATTAACATTTTAATATTAATGTGTAAATGTTTACCTTTCAAACTCCAATATTTCTTCACAATAAGTGAGGATATACATATGGAGTTATTTCCACTCTTGTTGTGTAAGCCGGCGAGTCTTTTCTTTTTCGCTAAGTCGTCTAATTTGCTGAAACACACTTGGGACATAAACAGGATACATAGCATGTTGACCACAATCATCATGTCGAGAGGTTTTTCGGCTCTTTGTCTAGTCATCTCTTGGAAAATAATACTTTGCAAAATTTGCAGCCTCTTCATTGATGCTATGTGCGACGATAGAACCCTCCACTTTTGCAAGATTTCTCACATTCTTCTTCAAATGGAACATGTACCTCTCAAAGGGATACATCCACCGATACTGAACCGGGCCGCCTAGTGATGCTTCATGAGGAAACTAGCATGTCGATTCACCTTCCTATTTTCCCGTGAGTTATCCATTCAAATAACATACCATACGCTGGGAAATCGCTTATAGTCCATATAAGGATCACACGCATCTTAAAGTTTTGTTGTAGCGACACATCATAGACCTCCTCCCCAGATTCCCATAATGTGTTCAACTCGTTTTTTAATGGTTGCAAAAACATGTTAAGCGCTCGTTTTGGATGATATGGCCCAGGTACAAGCACATAGAGAAATAGAAACTCTCGGTTCATACAAAAAGATGACGGCAAGTTGTAAGGTGTCACTATTACTGGCCATAGAGAATACTGTCTACCATGCTTTTCGAAAGGGCTGGATCCATCTGTACTTAATCCAAGATAAACGTTACATTTCTCGTATGCAAAATCCGAAAATGATATGTAATCTGAAAATGATGCCAAGCTTCTGCATCAGAAGGATGTGTAATCTCTCCATCAAATCTATGTTCAGCATGCCATCTCATTGCCACAGTTGTTCTCTGAGACTGATACAACCTCTTCAACCTATCTGTTAGTGGCAAATACAATGTCCTCTTGTAAGGCACTGAAACTCTACCGCATGTATCCTTATACCTTGGTTTGCAACAATATCGACAACTTGTCCTGGTTTCATCACGTCTCCAATAGATCATACAGTTGTCAATGCACACATCTATAACCTCATACGACAATCCAATCCCCTTTACATGTTTTTGTATCTCGTAATATGAACCCGGAGCAGTGAAATCCTCTGGCAAGGCATCTCTCACAAACTTCGCAATTGCATCAACACAATCCTCAGCCAAATTATAATGTCTTTATGCCCATCAACCTACTTGCAGATGATATGTTAAGAATTTAATCATAAGCTAATACTGCAGGGAACAGTTCAATGTAGTAAAGCAAGAGTCGAATCCACAGAGACCAGAAAGCACACAATTCATTTTGAATTTCAAATGAATCTAAATAAAAATAATAAGTATTTGTAACCGAGTCAAAACGATAAAATAAAAGCGGTTGTAAACGATGGAATAACAAATTCAGGCATTAGGGGAATCCGTAGGTATTCAGGTTTACAGTCAAAACATGCGGATTTTCTTTGAAAATAGTTATCAACATGAAAAACGAATATAGAATAATCTCCTCTCTGAGTATTCGACCCTATGCTCGAATTACCGGAAACAAACTATCGTCGTTTCTAATTAATTTGATCATGCATTACAGTTCTGATTCAATTGTTCATAACCATTTAAATCAATACTCTTGCAAGTAAAAACAATGATTCATCTAAATTTGGTTAGGTTTCTAAATCAAATCTCTTTGTATTTATTAACCTATTATCATGAACTAGGTGATCAAGCTAATTCATGCATTAAGAACAAATTTAGACTAAGAACCTAACAAATTCAATCCTACAAGATTCATCCTACCATTCAAACCTGGTTTTCCTAGGAAACCCTGAAACCTAACTAGTGAACTACTCAGACATTACAAAGGATGAAAAACACAATATCAAAGAAGAACACATGATTGATAAATAAAAAATAGTTATTATTAATAAGAGATAATAAAGTTCAGAAACCTTCTCCAAATACAGGGTTTGGATTCGTCTCTCTGTAAAAGCTCAAAAGGTGTAAAAGCGTAATTGAAAATAAACCTAAGCCAAAGGCTTTTATAGTCTTAAAAAGTCAAATACTAAAAATATGGAAATTGGGATAAACTTGAGGACTTGGATTGCAAAAAAATGGAAATTTCTAGTTCTTCTCGGGTGAGTTTCTCGATCAAGCACATGGTTTCCCGATCGAGCACGTTGTAAAGTTGCACGATTGTTCTTCATTTAGCCCGATCAATCCAAATCTTCAGATTTTTCCAGATGGATTTTCCCGATCGGGCAACATAGTTTCCCGATCGTGCACATTCTAAACAGTCTGCTCGATCATCTTATTCTCTAACTTCTTAAATCTTATGAAATGCTCTGAAATGCATCATTTTGCTCATAAACGACCCGAACACCTAGATCCTGAAAATATACAAAATTTTTAAGGAAAACGCTCGGAATAATTCAGAATAGCTGACATAAATGCCCACTATTATGCATTAAAACTGAGTAATATAAAACTCAATCATAATGGTGACCCGAACCGTCTCCAACACTCTCGCTGCTGAGTATGCTCCATCTCATCAACATTGTGGCGTCTTGGTGGCCGGAAAAAACCTGAGATAGACCTCAAAATGCACCTCATCAAATTGTTGTTGTCCCGCATCAATTGGTTGTTGCGCTGCTGCGAGTCCATAAGCCATGCTATCGGCTCCGCCTGAGTCATGTCATCTTGAACCGGTTGGAGAATGTACCCCTCGTCGACCTCGGGAACCTCTGGAATCTCAGCATCTGGGCTTGGAGATCGAGCTTGTCTCTGGTTGAGACATCTTCGTCTGGAAGGTCTCGGGGCGACGGGAGATACAGCAGGAGGGCGTTTGAGAAACTCAATACCTGGTAAAAACTGGATGTTGGCGAGAGAGGTGATACTAGTCAAGGCGGGCTGTTGTAAGCGAATCTCACAAATCTGTCTATCTAAATCCTCATAGAGGTAATCCCAAAACCAAGAAAACCACTTCGTGTTGGCTATAAACTGCTCATCCACCAATGTTGTTGTTGGCTCTGGAGGGAAGAGCTCGAGTGGAATCCCAAAACACTGCAAAAACCGGGGTAACTAAACTACCCATTTCCTCTATCCTCCTCGGATTCTTCAATGTAGCGAACTTCCTCTCATCCAAGACTTGAGAAAATAACCAACCCATGTTGGCATCGTGAGTGTGTCTATCCTGATCAGGCGTGTAGGAATCTAGAGTGAAGCGGCTCAGAGCATAGTGAATAAGTTCCAACTCTTGGTTCTTAGTAGAACCGACCTTGGTCTTCCCATAAAAGAGGTGGCTCAAAATATTAACCGTGAAACGGGTGGCCGGGTTATGGATCAGAGTGTGCTTGGTGTCCATTGAGACAAAATTCCCCCGAGCTATTATTCCCCAAAGATCATGAAAAGAGTAAAACTTAGGGGTCTCAGAAAGGTAACCTCGGTGATGGAAAACGAAGATTGGTTTGAAATCAACCATTGGGATCTCGTAGAGCTTCCCCAAACAAAAGAATTGTACCTCGGTCTCGGATTGACAAGGGTACTTAGGATTGACAAGGGATCTTGGCGAGCATAATCGCCACATCGTCATCAATCCCAAGCGTTTCCAAAACAGAATGACTGGCAAAGCGGGATGGGAAGAATTCAGTCTTAAGCATGGAGATGTAGAACATGCTATCAAAATGATCCCACTTGTCAGTGATCTTCCTTGCAGCCTAGGTCTTGTAATTGCGCAACTCGGGGACATAAAAATCGATAGTGACATTGCGGAAAGGTGTCTTAACCGGTCTTGGCCATGGATTTTTCACCAACTTAGGGTCAATTGGTGGTTCATTGCTCGATGCAATTCCCTTATGTTTTTCTGCAGCCGTATGCTTCTTTTTCTTTGCTACCGGAGGTTCGGTACATTCGGATTACACGGTAGTTGGCTCTTGTTGTTTTTGAGCTCGAAATCGATATGAGTCGGAAACTGGTGGTTCGGATTCATGTTCGCGTGCTATGTTCTTGAAATGAAACAGACTCACAAAAGAAATGAGTTTCCAAATCAATCCAAAACACATCAAGTAATGCTAACACAAGGTTAAGCAAGAAAGATCGACATAGAAACCACGAAAAACGCATGAATAAGAAAAAATAAGAGAACATTAGCAAGAATCAAATGAGATATCGACGGGAAAGAAATTAAAGAAGCAATAAGCAATGATCAAGCATGACTAGTTACAACTAGCAAGAATCAAGATGCTTCAATGATAAACCAACCGAGATTTGATACAAATACCAATTCTAAGCAAGTTATCAAGCGAAAAAAGCGATAATGAGCAATGATTTAGAGCAATACTAAGCTAACTTAGTAAGAAATCAAGTAAAGAACCATCAAAAAGCCATATGCAATCGATTTCAAACTGAAAAATTGAAATTTGAAGATCAAAGTACCAGAACCAACACAATATAGTAACAACAACCATTCATAAGTCTAGTTAGACATCATTTAAGCACAAACAATCCTCAAATTCGAATTTCTAACAAAAACCCTAAACACTCAATTCAAAAATCAAACAATTTCAACCTAACTCTTAACAAATCAACATGCATTGTTCAATTAAGCAAAAAAGAGAATAGAAAGGCATCTTAGGTATGAATTACAACAACTAAACCACCTGAATCATATATTCCTCAAAAATACCCTAATAAGCGAGTTGAAAAGTAGTGATATCGAGATCATACCTTTCTTGAATCGACTAGAGAGTGAGAGAATCGAAAAGGCCTTGATAATCGAGTAAAATAAATCCAAAAATCGAAGAAATTGATGGATATTTGAGGGAGTTAGGGTTTGAGAGAGATGAGAGAGTGTGAAGGTGTTGGGGGATGATAATGGTGAAAAGAGGGGAAGAAATCGCGATATGGGTAAGGGATAGAGAAGAAATCCGGTTCAAATCAAGAAAAACTCGGTTTAGGGCCAAAATCCGGTAAAGATCAAAGAAATTCGGGATACCTGGATAAGTTGCCTGATCGATCACATGGGTGCCCGATCGGGAACTTATTTCTAAAAATGGCAGCGAGATTTGATCGATCGGGCGTATGGTTGCCTGATCGTGCATCTTCGTCTAAGCCAACTTCTATGGAAGTTGCCCAATCGATCCTCTACCTTGCCCAATCGTGCCAGAGGTGCATAATTTTCCAGGGAGATTTGCTCGATCGGGTGTATGGTTGCCCGATCGAGCAATCAAGTCGGACCAAAAATTTATTTTTTGTTTAAAAACCGCCTGATCGTGGTTGCTCGATTGATCCCTTTTGCATCTGATTTTAAATTGATTTCATGAAATTCCTGAATCACACATAACTCAAAACTAAAACTAGTATGTTATTAACTCAGATAGGACTGACTCAAACTAATGAATAACTAAACTAAAATACTTGAACAGTGGGTTGCCTCAGAGAATAATTAGCGCGATCGATCCAAAGCTTTTGATATGTTAAGAGGTTAATCCTAAGCTAATGCTACAGAGAATAATTCATTGTAGTAAAGCAAGGGTCAAATTCACAGAGACTAGAAAGCACATAATTCAGTTTCAATTTCAAATCAAGCTAAAGCAAAATAATTAAGTATTTTAACCGAGTCAAAACGATAAAATAAAAGCGGTTGTGAACGATGGAATAAAAACGTCAGGCATTAGGGAAATCCGTAGGTAATCATGTTTAAAGTTGAAGTTAACATGCAAGATTTTCTTTGAAAATAGTTCTCAACATAAAAAAACAAATATAGAATAATCTCCTCTCAGAGTATTAAACACTATGCTCGAATTACAACAAAAAACTCTCGCCGTTTCTAAATAATTTGATCATGCATTGCAGTTCAGATTCAATTGTTCATAAGCATTCATATCGATTCTTTTTCAATTGTTCATAAGCATTTATATCAATAGTCGTGCAAGTAAAAACATTTATTCATCTAAATTAGGTCATCGTTCTAAATCAAATCTCTTTGTATTTAGTAACCTATTATCATGAACTTGGTGATCAAGCTAATTCATGCATTAAGAACAAATTCAGAATAAGAACCTAACAAATTAAATCCTACAATACTAATCCTAACATTCAAACCTGGTTTCCCTAGGAAACCCTAAAACCTAACTAGTGAACTACTCAGACATTGCAAAGGATGAACAACACAATATCAAAGAAGAATACATGATTGATAAATAGAAATTAGTTATCATTAATAAGAGATAACAGTGTTTAGGTATCTTCTCCAAATACAAGGTTCGGATTCGTCTCTATGTAAAAGCTCAAAAGTTGTAAAAGCGTAATCGAAAATAAACCTAAGATAAAGGCTTTTATAGTCTAAAAAAGTCAAATACTAAAAATATGGATATTGGGATAAACTTGAGGACCTGGATTGCAAAACAAATGGAAATTTATGGTTCAACTCGGGCGAATTGCTCGAACGAGCACATGGTTGCCCTATCGAGCACTTTGTAGAGTTGCACGATCATTCTTCATTTAGCCCGATCGATCCAAAGCTTCTGATAGGATAAGAATTTAATCCTAAGCTAATACTATGGAGAACAGTTCAATGTAGTAAAACAAGGGTCGAATCCATAGAGACCAGAAAGCACAGAATTCAGTTTCAATTTCAAATCAAGCAAAAGCAAAATAATTACGTATTTGTAACCGAGTCAAAACGATAAAATAAAACTGGTTGTGAACGATAGAATAAAAATGTCAGGCATTAGGGAAATCTGTAGGTATTCAAGTTTAAAGTCAAAGTTAACGTTTTGGATTTTCTTTGAAAATATTTCTCAACATGAAAAACGAATACATGATAATCTTCTCTCGGAGTATTAAATCCCTATACTCGAATTACCAAAAAAAAAACTCTCGCTGTTTCTAAATAATTAAATTATACATTACAGTTCAAATTCAATTGTTCATAATCATTTAGATCAATACTCTTGCAAGTAAAAACACTTATTCATCTAAATTTGGTCAGGTTTCTAGATTAAATTTTTTTGTATTTATTAGCCTATCACCATGAACTAGGTGATCAAGCTAATTCACGCATTAAGAACAAATTTAGACTAAGAACCTTTCAAATTCAATCGTACAAGATTAATCCTAACATTCAAACCTGGTTTCCCTAGGAAACCCTAAAACTTAACTAGTGAACTACTCAGAAATTGGAAAGGATGAACAACACAATATCAAAGAAAAACACATGACTAATCAAGAGAAAATAGTTATTATTAATAAGAGATAACATAGTTTAGGTATCTTCTCCAAATACAGGGTTCGGATCCGTCTCTATGTCAAATCTCAAAAGTTGTAAAAGCGTAATCGAAAATAAACCTAAGCCAAAGGCTTTTATAGTCAAAAAAGTCACATACTAAAAATATGGAAATTGGGATAAACTTGAGGACTTGGATTGCAAAAAAACGGAAATTTCTGGTTCTTCTCGGGTGACTTGCTTGATTGAGCACATTTTTTCCCGATCAAGCACTTTGTAAAGTTGCACGATCGTTCTTCGTTTAGCCCGATCGATCCAAATCTCCTGATGGGTTAAGAATTTAATCCTAAGCTAATACTGCAGAGAACAATTCAATGTAGTAAAGCAAGGGTCGAATCCACAGAGACCATAAAGCACACAATTCAGTTACAATTTCAATTTCAAAACAAGTTAAAGAAAAATAATTAAGTATTTGTAACCGAGTGAAAATGATAAAATAAAAGTGGTTGTAAACGATGTATTAAAAACGTCAGGCATTAGGGAAATTCGTAGGTATGCAGGTTTAAAATCAAAGTTAACATGTAGGATTTTCTTTGAAAACAGTTCTCAACATAAAAATGAATATAGAATAATCTCTTCCCAGAGTATTCAACCCTATGCTAGAATTACTAGAAAAAACTCTCGCAGTTTCTAAATAATTCGATCATACATTACAGTTCAGATTCAATTTTACATAAGCATTTAAATCGATACTCTCCCAAGTTGAAACACTTATTCATCTAAATTGGGTCATTTTTCTAAGTCAGATCTCTTTGTATTTATTAGCCTATTATCACGAACTAGGTGATAAATCTAAGTCATGCATTAAGAACAAATTTAGACTAAGAACCTAACAAATTCAATCCTACAAGATTAATTCTAATATTCAAACATGGTTTCCCTAGGAAACCATAAAACCTAACTAGTGAACTACTCAGAAATTGCAAAGGATGAACAACAAAATATCGAAGAAGAACACATAATTGATAAACAGAAAATAGTTATAATTAATAAGAGATAACAGGGTTCGGATTCGTCTCTATGTAAAAGCTCAAAAGTTTTAAAAGCGTAATCAAAAATAAACCTAAGCCAAAGGCTTTAATAGTCTAAAAAGTTAAATACTAAAAATATGTAAATTGGAATAAACCTCATGACTTGGATTGAAAAAAAAATGGAAATTTCTGGTTCTTCTCGGGTGAGTTGCTCGATCGAGCACATGGTTGCCTGATCAAGCACTTTGTAAAGTTGCACGATCGTTCTTTATTTAGCGCGATCGATCCAAAGCTTTTGATAGGTTAAGAGGTTAGTCCTAAGCTAATACTACATAGAACAATCCATTGTAGTAAAGCAAGGGTCAAATCCACAAAGACCATAAAGCACATAATTCAGTTTAAATTTAAAATAAAGCTAAATCAAAATAATTAAGTATTTGTAACCGAGTCAAAACGATAAAATAACAGCGGTTGTGAACGATAGAATAAAAACGTCAGGCATTAGGGAAATCTATAGGTAATCATGTTTAAAGTCAAAGTTAACATGCAAGATATTCTTTAAAAATAGTTCTCAGCATGAAAAAGAAATATAGAATAATCTCTTCTCAGAGTATTAAACCCTATGCTCGAATTACCCGAAAAAGCTCTCGCCGTTTCTAAATAATTTGGTCATGCATTGCAGTTCAGATTCAAATGTTCATAAGCGTTTATATCAATTCCTTTTTCAATTGTTCATAAGCATTTAAGTCACTAGTCTTGCAAGTAAAAACATTTATTCATCTAAATTAGGTCAGCTTTCTAAATCAAATCTCTTTGTATTTAGTAACCTATTATCATGAAATTGGTGATCAAGCTAATTCATGCATTAAGAACAAGTTAAGAATAAGAACCTAAGCAAAAATTAAATCCTACAATATTAATCCTAACATTCAAACCTGGTTTTCCTAGGAAACCCTAAAACCTAACTAGTGAATTACTCAGACATTGCAAAGAATGAACAACGAAATATCAAAGAAGAATACATCATTGATAAACAGAAATTAGTTATTATTAATAAGAGATAACAAAGTTTGGGTATCTTCTCCAAATACAAGGTTCGGATTCATCCTTATATAAAATCTCAAAAGTTGTAAAAGCGTAATCAAAAATAAACCTAAGCTAAAGGCTTTATAGTCTAAAAAACTCAAATACTAAAAATATGGATATTGGGATAAACTTGTGGATTTGGATTGCAAAAAATTGGAAATTTATGGTTCTTCTCAGGTGAGTTGGTCGATCGAGCACGTGGTTTCCCGATCGAGCACTTTTTAAAGTTGCACGATCGTTCTCCATTTAGCCTGATCGATCCAAAGCTTCTGATAGGTTAAGAATTTAATCCTACGCTAATACTATAGAGAACAATTCATTGTAGTAAAGCAAGGGTCAAATCCACAGAGACCAGAAAGCACATAATTCAGTTTCAATTTCAAATCAAGCTCAAGCAAAATAATTAAGTATTTGTAACCGAGTCAAAATGATAAAATAAAAGCGGTTGTGAACTATGGAATAAAAACGTCAGGCATTAGGGAAATCCGTAGGTAATCATGTTTAAAGTCAAAGTTAACATGCAAGATTTTCTTTGAAAATAGTTCTGAACATGAAAAATGAATATAGCATAATCTCCTATCAGAGTATTAAACCCTATGCTCGTATTACCAGAAAAAACTCACGCTGTTTCTAAATAATTTGATCATGCATTGCAATTCAGATTCAATTTTTCATAAGCATTTATATCAATACTTTTTCAATTGTTCATAAGAATTTATATCAATACTCGTGCAAGTAAAAACACTTATTCATCTAAATTGGGTCAGCTTTCTAAATCAAATCTCTTTTTATTTAGTGACCTATTATCATGAACTTGTGATCAAGCTAATTCATGCATTAAGAACAAATTTAGAAGAAGAACCTAACAAATTAAATCCTACAATATTAATCCTAACATTCAAACCTGGTTTCCCTAGGAAACCCTAAAACCTAACTAGTAAACTACTCAGACATTGCAAAGGATGAACAACACAATATCAAAGAAGAATACATGATTGATAAAAAGAAATGAGTTATTGTTAATAAGAGATAACATAGTTTAGGTATCTTCTCCAAATACAAGGTTCGAATTCGTCTTTATGTAAAAGCTCAAAAGTTGTACAAGCGTAATCGACAATAAACCTAAGCTAAAGGCTTTATAGTCTAAGAAAGTCAAATACTAAAAATATGGATATTGGGATAAACTTGAGGACTTGGATTGCAAAAAATTGGAAATATATGGTTTATCTCGGGTGAGTTGCTCGATCGAGCACATGGTTTCCCGATTGAGCACTTTTTAAAGTTGCACGACCGTTCTCCATTTAGCCTGATCGATCCAGAGCTTCTGATAGGTTAAGAATTTAATCATAAGCTAATACTGCAGAGAATATTTCAATGTTGTAAAGCAAGGGCCGAATCCACAGAGACCAGAAAGCACACAACTCAATTTCAATTTGAAATCAAGCTAAAGCAAAATAATTAAGTATTTGTAACCGAGTCAAAACAATAAAATAAAAGTGCTTATGAACAATGGAATAAAAACGCCATGCATTAGGGAAATCTGTAGGTATTCAGGTTTAAAATCAAAGTTAACATGTAGGATTTTCTTTGAAAATAGTTCTCAACATGAAAAATAAATGTTGGATTATCTCTTCTCGGAGTATTAAACCCTATGCTCAGATTACTAGATTAAAACTCTCGTTGTTCCTAAATATTTTGATCATATATTGCGTTTCAGATTCAATTGTTCATAAGCATTTAAATCGATACTCTCGCAACTAAAAACACTTATTCATCTAAATTAGGTCAGGTTTCTAAATCAAATCTCTTTTTATTTATTAACCTATTATCAAGAACTAGATGAATAAGCTAATTCATGCATTAAGACTTATCTAATGAACTACTCGAACATTGCAAAGGAATGGATGGACAACACAATAACAAAGAAGAACACATGATTGATAAACAGAAAATAGTTATTATTAATAAGAGATAACATAGTTTAGATATCTTCTCCAAATACAGGGTTCAGATTAATCTCTATGTAAAATCTCAAAAGTTGTAGAAGCGTAATCAAAAATAAACCTAAGCCAACGGTTTTATAGTCTAAAAAGTCAAATACTAAAAATATGGAAATTGGGATAAACTTGAGGACTTGGATTGAAAACAAAATGGAAATTTCTAATTCTTCTCGCGTGAGTTGCTCGATTGAGCCCATTTTTTCCCGATCGAGCACTTTGTAAAGTTGCACGATCGTTCTTCGTTTAGCCCGATCGATCCAAAGCTCCTGATAGATTAAGAATTTAATCCTAAGCTAATACTGCATAGAACAATTCAATGTAGTAAAGCAAGGGTCGAATCCACAGAGACCAGAAAGCACACAATGCAGTTTCAATTTCAATTTAAAAACAAGCTAAAGAAAAATAATTAAGCATTTGTAACCGAGTCAAAACGATAAAATAAAAGCAATTGTAAATGATGGATTAAAAACCTCAGGCATTAGGGAAATCCGTAGGTATTCAGGTTTAAAGTCAAAGTTAACATGTAGGATTTTCTTTGAAAATAGTTCTCAACATAAATACGAATATAGAATAATCTTCTCTCAGAGTATTGAACCCTATGCTAGAATTACTAGAAAAAAACTCTCGCAGTTTCTAAATAATTCGATCATACATTACAGTTCAGATTCAATTTTACATAAGCATTTAAATTGATACTCTCCCAAGTTGAAACACTTATTCATCTAAATTGGTCAGGTTTCTAAAAATCTCTTTGTATTTATTAGCCTATTATCATGAACTAGGTGATAAAGCTAATTCATGAATTAAGAACAAATTTAGACTAAGAACCTAACAAATTCAATCCTACAAGATTAACATGCAAGATTTTAAAGTCAAATTTAATGTCTAATACTAAAAATATGGAAATTAGGATAAACTTGAGGACTTGGATTGCAAAAAAATGGAATTAGGATAAACTTGAGCCCGATCGATCCAAAGCTTCTAATAGGTTAAGAATTTAATCCTAAGCTAATACTGCAGAGAACATTTCAATGTAGTAAAGCAAGGGCAAAATCCATAGAGACCAAAAAGCACGGTGTTTAGTTTCAATTTCAAATCAAGTTAAAGAAAAATAATTAAGTATTTGTAACCAAGTCAAAACGATGAAATAAAAGCGGTTGTGAACGTTGGAATAAAAACATCAGACATTAGGGAAATCTGTAGGTATTCATGTTTAAAGTCAAATTTAACATGCAAGATTTTCTTCGAAAATAGTTCTCAACATGAAAAAAAAATAGAAAAATCTCCTCTCGGAATATTAAACTCTATGCTCGAATTACCAGAAACAAACTCTCGCCGTTTCTAAATAATTCGATCATGCAGTACAATTCAGTTTCAATTGTTCATAAGCATTTAAATCAATGTTCTAGGAGGTAAAAACACTTATTCATCTAAATTAGGTCAGATTTCTAAATCAAATCTCTTTGTATTCATTAACCTATTGTCATGAACTAGGAGATCAAGCTAATTCATGCATTAAGAACAAATTTAGACTAAGAACCTAACAACTTCAATCCTAACATTCAAACATGGATTCCCTTGGAAACCCTAAAACCTAACTAGTGAACTACTTAGACATTGCAAAGGATGAACAACACAATATCAAAGAAGAACACAAGATTGATATATAGAAAATAGTTATTATTAATAAGAGATAACAGATTTCAGGTACCTTCTCCAAAAACAAGGTTCGAATTCGTCTCTATGTAAAAGCTCAAAAGTTTTAAAAGCGTAATAGAAAATAAACCCAAGCCAAAGGCTTTTATACTCTAAAAAAGTTAAATACTCAAAATATGGAAATTGGGATAAAGTTGAGGACTTGCATTGCAAAAAAATGGAAATTTATGATTCTTCTCGGGTGAGTTGCTCGGTCGAGCACATGGTTGGCCGATTGAGCATTTTGTAAAGTTGCACTATACTTCTTCATTGAGCCTGATCTATCCAAAGCTTCTGACAAGTTAAGAAATTAATCCTAAGCTAATACTGCAGAGAATAGTTCAATGTAGTAAAGCAACGGACGAATCCACAGAGATCAGAAAGCACACAATTTTGTTTCAATTTCAAATCAAGCTAAATAAAAATAATTAAATATTTGTAACCGAGTCAAAACGATAAAATAAAAGCGGTTGTAAACGATGGAAAAAAAACGTCAGGCATTACGGAAATCCGTAGGTATTAAAGGTTAAAGTCAAAGTTAACATGCAAGATTTTCTTTGAAAATAGTTCTCAACATGAAAAACTAATATAGAATAATCTGTTCTCAAAGTATTAAAACCTATGCTCGAATTACCAGAAACAAACTCTCGCCGTATCTAAATAATTCTATCATGCATTACAGTTCAAATTCAATTGTTCATAAGCATTTAAATCGATACTCTCGCAAGTAAAAACACTTGTTCATCTAAATTTGGTCAGGTTTCTAAATCAATTCTTTTTATATTTATTAACATATTATCATTAACTAGGTGATCAACTAATTCATGAATTAAGAACAAATTTAGAATAAGAATCTAACAACTTCAATCCTAACATTCAAACCTGGTGTCCCTTGGAAACCCCAAAATCTAACTAGTGAACTACTCAGACATTGCGAAGGATGAACAACTCAATATCAAAGAAGAACACATGATTGATAAATAGAAAATAATTATTATTAATAAAAGATAACAGAGTTCATGTATCTTCTCCAAAAACAGGGTTCGGATTCGTCTCTATGTAAAATCTCAAAAGTTTAAAAAGCGTAATCGAAAATAAAGTTAAATACTAAAATTATGAAAATTGGGATAAACTTGAGGACTTGCATTGCAAAAAAATGGAAATTTTTGGTTCTTCTTGGGTGAGTTGCTCGATCGAGCACATGGTTGGCCAATCGAGCATTTTTTAAAGTTGCACGATTATTCTTCATTTAGCCCGATCGATCCAAAGCTTCTGATAGGTTAAGAATTTAATCCTAAGCTAATACTGCAGGGAACATATCAATGTAGTAAAGGAAGGGTCGAATCCACAGAGACCAGAAAACACACAATTCAGTTTCAATTTCAAATTAAGCTAAAGAAAAATAATTAAATATTTGTAACCGAGTCAGAACGATAAAATAAAAGTGGTTGTAAACGATGGAAAAAAAACGTCAGGCATTAGGAAAATCCGTAGGTATTGAGGTTTAAAGTCAAAGTTAACATGCAAGATTTCTTTGAAAATAGTTCTCAACATCAAAAACGAATATAGAACAATTTGTTCTCGTAGTATTAAACCATATGCTCGAATTACCAGAAACAAACTCTCGTCGTTTCTAAACAGTTCGATCATGCATTCCAGTTCAGATTCAATTGTTCATAAGCATTTAAATTGATACTCTCGCAAGTAAAAACACTTATTCATCTAAATTAGGTAAGGTTTCTAAATCAAATCTCATTGTATTCATTAACCTATTATCATGAACTAGGTGATCAAGCTAATTCATGCATTAAGAACAAATTTAGAATAAGAACCTAACAACTTCAATCCTAACATTTAAACCTGGTTTTCCTTGGAAACCCTAAAACCTAACTAGTGAACTACTCAGACATTGCAAAGGATGAACAACGCAATATCAAAGAAGAACACATGATTGATTAATAGAAAATAGTTATTATTAATAAGAGATAACAAAGTTCAGATATCTTCTCCAAAAACAGGGTTCGGATTCGTCTCTATGTAAAAGCTCAAAAGTTTTAAGAGCGTCATCGAAAACAAATCCAAGACAAAGGATTTTGTAGTCTAAAAAAGTTAAATACTAAAATTATGGAAATTGGGATAAACTTGAGGACTTACATTGCAAAAAAATGGAAATTTTTTGTTCTTCTCGGGTGAGTAGCTCGATCGAGCACATGGTTTGCCAATCGAGGATTTTGTAAAGTTTCACGATACTTTTAGTTGAGCCTAATCAATCCAAAGCTTCTGATAGATTAAGAATTTAATCCTAAGCTAACAGTGCAGAGAATTGTTCAATGTAGTAAAGCAAGAGACGAATCCACAGAGATCAGAAAGCACATAAATTAGTTTCAATTTCAAATTAAGCTAAAGAAAAATAATTAAATATTCGTAAACGAGTCAAAACTATAAAATAAAAGTGGTTGTGAACGCTGGAAAAAAATGTCAGGCATTAGGGATAACTGTAGGTATTCAGGTTTAAAGTCAAAATTAACATGCAAGATTTTCTTTGAAAATAGTTCTCAACATGAAAAACTAATATAGAATAGTTTGTTGTCAGAGTATTTAACCCTATGCTCGAATTACCAGAAACAAACTCTCGCCGTTTCTAAATCATTCTGTCATGCATTACAGTTCAGATTCAATTGTTTATAAGCTTTTAAATCGATTCTCTTGCGAGTAAAAACACTTGTTCATCTAAATTAGGTCAGTTTTCTAAATCAAATCTCTTTGTATTTATTTACCTATTATCATGAACTAGGTGATCAACCTAATTCATGCATTAAGAACAAATTTAGACTAAGAACCTAACAACTTCAATCCTAACATTCAAACCTGGTTTCCCTTGGAAACCCTAAAATCTAACTAGTGAACTATTCAGACATTGCGAAGGATGAACAACACAATATCAAAGAAGAACACATGATTGATAAATAGAAAATAGTTATTATTAACAAGAGATAACAGAGTTCATGTGTCTTCTCCAAAAACAGGGTTCGGATTCGTCTCTATGTAAAAGCTCAAAAGTTATAAAAGCGTAATAAAAAATAAACCTAAGCCAAATTCTTTTATAATTTTAAAAAGTTAAATACTAGAAATATGGAAATTGGGATAAAATTGAGGACTTCCATTGCAAAAAAATGGAAATTTCTGGTTCTTCTCGGGTGAGTTGCTCGATCGAGCACATGGTTGGCCGATCGAGCATTTTGTAAAGTTGCACGAACGTTCTTCATTTAGCCCGATCGATCCAAAGCTTCTTATAGGTTTAGAATTTAATCCTAAGCTAATACTGCAGAGAACAGTTCAATTTAGTAAAGCAAGGGACGAATCCACAGAGATCAAAAAGCACACAATTTAGTTTCAATTTCAAATCAATCTAAAGAAAAATAATTAAATATTTGTAACCGAGTCAAAACGATAAAATAAAAGCGGTTTTGAACGATGGAAAAAAACGTAAGTAATTAGGGAAATCCGTTGGTATTCAGGTTTACAGTCAAAGTTAACATGCACCATTTTCTTTGAAAATACTTCTCAACATGAAAAACGAATATAGAATAATATGTTCTCAGAGTATTAAACCCTATGCTCGAATTACCAGAAACAAACTCTTGCCATTTCTAAATAATTCTATCATGCATTACAGTTCAGATTCAATTGTTCATAAGCATTTAAATCGATACTCTCGCAAGTAAAAACACTTGTTCATCTAAATTAGGTCAAGTTTCTAAATCAATTCTCTTTGTATTTATTAACCTATTATCATGAACTAGGTGATCAACCTAATTTATGCATTAAGAACAAATTTAGACTAAGAACCTAACAACTTCAATCCTAACATTCAAACATGGATTCCCTTAGAAACCCTAAAACCTAACTAGTGAACTACTTAGACATTGCAAAGGATGAACAACACAATATCAAAGAAGAACACATGATTGATTAATAGAAAATAGTTATTCTTAATAAGAGATAACAGAGTTCATATATCTTCTCTAAAAATAGGGTTCGGATTCGTCTCTATGTAAAAGCTCAAAAGTTTTAAAAGCGTAATCGAAAATAAACCCAAGACAAAGGATTTTATAATCTAAAAATGTTAAATTCTAAAATTATGGAAATTGGGATAAACTTGAGGACTTGCATTACAAAAAATGGAAATTTTTAGTTCTTCTCTGTTGAGTTGCTTGATCGAGCACATGGTTGGCCGATCGATCATTTTTGTAAAGTTGCACGATACTTTCTCATTGAGCATAATCAATCCAAAGCTTCTGATAGGTTAAGAATTTAATCCTAAGCTAAACTGCAGAGAACAGTTCAATGTAGTAAAGCAAGGGTAGAATCCACAGAGATCAGAAAGCACACAATTTAGTTTCTATTTCAAATCAAGCTAAAGAAAAATAATTAAATATTTTTAGCCGAGTTAAAATGATAATATAAAAGCGGTTGTGAACGATGGAAAAAAACGTCAGGCATTAGGAAAATTCGTAGGTATTCAAGTTTAAGTTCAAAGTTAACATGTACCATTTTCTTTGAAAATAGTTCTTAGCATGAAAAACGAATATAGAATAATCTTCTCTCAGAGTATTGAACCTTATGCTCGAATTACCAGAAACAAACTCTCGCCGTTTCTAAATAATTTGATCATACATTACAGTACATGTTCAATTGTTCATAAGAATTAAAATTGATACTCTCGCAAGTAAAAACACTTATTCATCTAAATTAGGTCAGGTTTCTAAATCAAATCTCTTTGTATTTATTAACATATTATCATGAAGTAGGTTATCAACCTAATTCATGCATTAAGAAAAAATTTAGACTAAGAACCTAACAACTTCAATCCTAACATTCAAACCTAGTTTCTCTTTGAAACCCTAAAATCTAACTAGTGAACTACTTATACATTGCGAAGGATGAACAACACAATATCAAAGAAGAACACATGATTGATAAATAGAAAATAGTTATTATTAATAAGAGATAATAGACTTCATGTATCTTCTCCAAAAACAGGGTTCAGATTCATCACTATGTAAAAGCTCAAAAGTTTTAAAAGCGTAATCGAAAATAAACCCAAGCTAAAGGCTTTATAGTCTTAAAAAGTTAAATACTAAAAATATAGAAATTGGGATAAATTTGAAGACTTGCATTCTGAACCTATCGTGTGAGTTGCTCGATCGAGCACATGGTTGGCCGATCGAGCACATGGTTGGCTGATCGAGCATTTTGTAAAGTTGCACGATCATTCTTCATTTAGTCCGATCGATGCAAAGCTTATGATAGGTTAAGAATTTAATCATAAGCTAATACTGCAGAGAACAGTTCAATGTCGTAAAGTAAGGGACGAATCCACAGAGATCAAAAAGCACAAAATTTAGTTTCAATTTCAAATCAAGCTAAAGAAAAATAATTATATATTTGTAACAAAGTCAAAACGATAAAATAAAAGCAGTTGTGAACGATGGAAAAAAACGTAAGGCATTAGGGAAATCCGTTGGTATTCAGGTTTACAGTCAAAGTTAACTTGCACCATTTTCTTTGAAAATACTTCTCAACATGAAAAACGAATATAGAATAATATGTTCTCAGAATATTAAACCCTATGCTTGAATTACCAGAAACAAACTCTCGCCGTTTCTAAATAATTCTATCATGCATTAAAGTTCATATTCAATTGTTATTTAAATTGATACTCTCACAAGTAAAAACACTTGTATCTAAATTAGGTCAGATTTCTAAATCAAATCTCTTTGTATTTATTAACCTATTATCATGAACTAGGTGATCAACCTAATCCATGCATTAAGAACAAATTTTGACTAAGAACCTAACAACTTCAATCCTAACATTCAAACCTTGTTTCCCTTTGAAACCCTAAAATCTAGCTAGTGAACTACTCAGAAATTGCAAAGAATGATCAACGCAATATCAAAAAAGAACACATGATTGATAAATAGAAAATAGTTATTATTAATAAAAGATAACAGAGTTCAAGTATCTTCTCCAAAAACAGGGTTCGGATTCGTCTCTATGTAAAAGCTCAAAATTTTAAAAGCATAATCAAAAATAAACCTAAGCCAAATGCTTTTATAGTCTAAAAAATTTAAATACTAAAAATATGGAAATTGGGATAAACTTGAGGACTTGCATTGCAAAAAATGGAAATTTCTCGTTCTTCTCGGGTGAGTTGCTCGATCGAGCACATGGTCGGCCGACTGAGCATTTTGTAAAGTTACACGACCGTTCTTCATTTAGCCCGATTGATCCAAAGCTTCTGATAGGTTAAGAATTTAATTCTAAGCTAATAATGCAGAGAACAGTTCAATGTAGTAAAGCAAGGGTTAAATCCACATAGACCAAAAAAACAAACAATTCAGTTTCAATTTCAAATCAAGTTAAAGAAAAATAATTAAGTGTTTGTAACCGAGTCAAAACGGTAAAATAAAAGCGGTTGTGAACGATGGAAAAAACGTCAGGCATTAGGGAAATCCGTAGGTATTGAGGTTTAATGTCAAAGTTAACATGCAAGATTTTCTTTGAAAATATTTCTCAACATGAAAAACGAATATAAAATAATCTGTTCTCAGACTATTAATTCCTATGCTCGAATTACCAGAAACAAACTCTCTTTGTTTCTAAATAATTTGATCATGCATTACTATTCAGATTTAATTGTTAATAAGCATTTAAATCGATACTCTCGCAAGTAAAAACACTCGTTCATCTAAATTAGGTCAGGTTTCTAAATCAAATCTCTTTGTATTTATAAACCTATTATCATGAACCAGGTGATCAACATAATTCATGCATTAAGAAAAAATTTAGACTAAGAACCTAACAACTTCAATCCTAACATTCTAACCTGGTTTCCCTTGGAAACCCTAAAACCTAACTTGTGAACTACTCAGACATTGCAAAGGATGAACAACACAATATCAAAGAAGAACACATGATTGATAAATAGAAAATAATTATTATTAATAAGAGATAACAAATTTCAAGTATCTTCTCCAAACTCAGGGTTAGGATTCGTCTCTATGTAAAAGCTCAAATGTTTAAAAGCGTAATCAAAAATAAACCTAAGCCAAATGCTTTTATAGTCTAAAAAAGTTAAATACTAAAAATATCGAAATTAGGATAAACTTGAGGAATTGCATTGCAAAAAAATGGAAATTTCTGGTTCTTCTCGGGTGAGTTGCTCGATCGAGCACATGGTTGGCCGATCGAGCATTTTGTAAAGTTGCACGATCGTTCTTCATTTAGCCTGATCCATCCAAAGCTTATGATAGGTTAAGAAGTTAATCCTAAGCTAATACTGCAGAGAACAGTTCAACGTAGTAAAACAAGGGTCGAATCCACAGAGACTAGAAAAGCACGCAATTCAGTTTCAATTTCAAATAAAGATAAAGAAAAATAATTAAGTATATGTAACTGAGTCAAAACGATTAAACAAAAGCGGTTGTGAACGATGGAAAAAAAACATTAGGCATTGGGGAAATCCGTAGGGATTCAGGTTTAAAGTCAAAGTTAACATGGAAGATTTTCTTTGAGAATAGTTTTCAACATGAGAAACGAATATAGAATAATCTGCTCTTAGAGTATTAAACCCTATGCTCGAATTCCCAGAAATAAATTCTCGCCGTTTCTAAATAATTCGATCATGCATTACAGCTCAGATTCAACTGTTCATATGCATTTAAATCAATACTCTTGCAAGTAAAAAGACTTATTCATCTAAATTATGTCATGTTTCTAAATCAAATCTCTTTGTATTTATTAACCTATTATCATGAACTTGGTGATCAAGCTAATTCATGCATTGAGAACAAATTCAATCCTACAAGATTAATCCTAACATTCAAACCTGGTTTCTCTTGGAAACCATAAAACCTAACTAGTAAACTACTCAGACATTGCAAAGGATGACCAACACAATATCAAAGAAGAACACAAGATTGATAAACAGAAAATTGTTATTATTAATAAGAGATAACAAAGTTCAGAAATCTTCTCCAAATATAGGGTTCAGATTCGTCTCTCTGTAAAAGCTTAATAGTTGTAAAAGCGTAATCAAAAATAAACTTAAACCAAAGGCTTTTATAGTGTAAAAGAGTCAAATACTAAAATATGCAAATTGGGATAAACTTGAGGTGAGTTGCTCGATCGAGCACTTTGTAAAGTTGCACGATCGTTCTTCATTTAGCTCGATCTATCCAAAGATTCAGATTTTCAGGGGGATTTTCCTGACGGGCAAGATAGTTGCCGGCCGGCAACATAGTTGACCGATCGTGCACATCCCAAACAGTCTGCTCGATCGATTGCACAGGGTGCTAGATCGATTATCTTGTTCTGAAATTTCTGAAATCTTCTGAAATGCTTTGAAATGCATCATTTTGCTCCTAAACGATCCGAACATCTAGAATCCTAAAAATATACCAATTTTACAAGGAAAACGCTCTTAATAATGAAATATAGCAAACATAAGTGCTCATTAGTATGCATTAAAACTTAGTAATATTAGTAGAGGATAAAGATGAATGACCATCTCTACATCATCTATTTAATGGTTGATTTGCTGCATCTAACATACCAAAAAACCGTCTTGCTTCTAAATTAGGTTCTCCATATGAAACCTGCGCTATTTCTATAATTTCTCTATAAACGTCATTAACCATTTGAACTGTGGGTGCCCCAAAACCTAACTCCGTTCTAGATTCCTCTATTCTATCGGCCATGGTTCGCTATCGCTACTAGTACCAACATCAGCAGGTCTTTCTCCATGTAAATACCAAATCTTATACCCCGACATAAATCCATTGCAATACAAGTGATTCCATACTAAATTTATCATGATATTATGAGAATTCCGACATAAAGTGCATGGACATTTTAACTTATGACTATTTTGTGCCTGAGATTGTCGACATGCCATTTCCATGAATTTGCTAACACCACGTGCATATTCGTTGTTTAAAAGCTTTGTGTCTTCATTCATCCGTTCACCATCCATCCATGAACGAAAATATGGAGTAGACATTATTTTAAAATTGTTTGGGATGTTTGTGAACTGAGAATAATGCCTCTAGTTTTTATAGAATACCTATCTAACATATTACTGACGGATTTATCCGTCAGTAAATTTCAATATATATGTTGTCAATTGCTTCAAATGGCTACTTTCTACCGGTTACATAAATTGACGGATTTTGTGACAGATTATTAACGGATGTATCCGTCAATAATATGCCGTCAGATAATTGTCAAAATTCCGTCAGTAATTACTGACAGAATTTTTGACGGACGTTGTCGGTCAGAAAGCCGTCGATAGCCCGTCAGTAATTACTGACGGACGATTGTCCGTCAGAAGGTCCGTCAGAAATCACCTTGGTTTCTTGTAGTGATTGCTCCTAATACTAAGGCAATGTTAATAACTGCTAAAATCTTCCTAAAGGTATTAGGAAGCGAATTTGCAGTCTTCAAAAGTTCACACCTCACATTGTTTCATTAAAAATTAACATGTTATAACTTTACGTGAAACCTATTGATCAAACAAAGTTAAAGTTTATAACTAAAGTTGTAGAAGTGAACTTGAATCAAGCCTACTTAAAATTTGAAGATAAAATCAACATTAGAATGATTTTTAAGGAGAAAACTGTCGAACCTAATGAGTTTCACCCTAAAAAGTATATCGACCAAAAATCCAAACGTCGGAAAAGTGAAAAGAAGATCGAGTATGGCTCTGATATTCTTTAGCATTGGTCGAGAGTCTAACTTTGCTTGGTTTAATTATTAGATGGGTTTTGTGGATACATAGTTTTGCAATAACATTTTTTAGACAAAGTTCAACTTTTTGCGCGTTATTAAGTGTCGAGTTGGGATCGAGAATGCATAAGTATAATGCGTTAAGTTATTGCTTGACTGACAAGGTCGGCAATGTATTTGTTTGGTTGTTAAGAAAAAAAAGATAGGTTTCTTCTAGGTAAGAGGGTGAGTTTGTACCCTTTTATATTATGGTTGACTTTATGACGAGTTGCTTACATACCCTTCTGAGGGATCACGCCTTGTCATAGTACCTGCTCGTCTTCTATAATCGTTTTTGGAAACTTTCTTGTTGTAACACTTGGTTGTTGCTTGTTGGTAACTTTGTAGTCGTACTAAGACATGTTCTCTCCGCATGTCAATCAGGTCCACTGGTGATGTAACATTTGATTGTTTTGGTCGATGTCTGTTGGTACCAGTTCTTTTGCAAGGTGAGTATTTGAACTTTTTTAGGAATCACTCCTCTATTCCACCCACCAGTGTGAATTGTGGATCACCGCCTCCAAGTTGATGACATGTATCGCACAACGGAATTGGTCTTGAGTCAAAATAATGGAATGCCTTGTTGAAATTTTCATAATTTTTAGTGTTATCCTACATGCTCCTTTCAGTCTATATTGTACACCAGTGTAAATTGTGAATTATTCAGTCCCCTTTTGGGCCCATTTTTCCTCCTCGGCATTAAGTAGCTTTTTAGTCCCTCGAATATCATTAAATTGCTTTCCTTAGCCTGTCTACGTCCCTGTAGATATCTTGGGTTGAATAACTAATATTGCTTATTCCATATATCACATAAATTCTTGAAGCGATCTTTTATAAAATGAGGGCCATTATCTATTATCTTTCGCATGGTAAATTGTGTATGCAAAGTATGTTTTCCATAAAATAAATTTTGATGTTGACTTTTTGACGCGTAAAAATCTCTTTTACCTTCATATGTGCAGTAGTTCGATAATATTCATAGACCTTCTCATGAAAGGATAAGGTGCGGTGGCATACTGCATTTGTTCGGTTGACCTATGTATGAAAGATTCATGTCGCTGACATTTCTCGCATTTTAACATGTATTTTCACATTTTCCCACCATGGTCGACCAATATTATTTTAGTGTTTGATTTTTGAAAGCTAAAGCTCCTCCTCCCAAGTTGGTCCCACATGAACCTTTCATGTATCTCCTTCGGGGATGAGTTGCCTATGTACCCCATCATGAGATCAAGCTTAGCCGTACTTCGTTGTTCATAGTAACATAGGTTAACTAGCAGTGGAATTTCCTTAGGTCGAATGTGTTCCACGACCTAGGGATATTGAATTCTTCGTCGTCCTCTAGCTTGTATACTCTTGGTTTGAAGATCTTGGAAATTTAGTATAGACCTTCCCATTTTGCTCTCAATTTTACAGCCCCCATTTCGGGTTCATTCAGGAATACCTTTCGGGGTACTAGTTCTCCTTCGATAGTTTTTCTTTGATTCACCTTCCCATTTTGCTCTCAATTTTACAGCCCCCATTTCGGGTTCATTTGGGAATACCTTTCGGGGTACTAGTTCTCCTTCGATAGTTTTCCTTTAAAGCCATCTTTGTGTCCAATGTGCTAAGTGTCAAGCTAAGGGAGTATCTTGGTGTCTCAAACACGCCACTAAGCTCCTTATTAGACACCTCCTGCTTGGATTACTCCCTATATAAGGTAGAGGCCGAGTTCATTTCAAAGGTACACCAAAATCTCTCTAAAATCTCACTTGAACCTAAACTAGTCCGCATGAGTTCTTAAGGCTTTAGCTTTTGGGAACCAAGTCCGCTAAGTCAAGGTAAGTTCGCCCATGTGAAGTAGCACATGGTTAGGTTAATATTTAATTTATTCTTTGATTTAATATT